>CAMZMU010000062.1:18472714-18631202 GCA_947311845.1 Poa pratensis
ACTGATACGTCTCCAACGTATCCATAATTTCTGCTGTTCCATGCTTATATTATACCATTTGCTACATGTTTTATATACACTTCATATCACTTTTATGCATTTTCTGGGACTAACCTATTAACAAGATGCCACAGTGCCAGTTCCCTGTTTTCTGCTGTTTTTGGTTTCAGAAAGTTACTTCTGGAAATATTCTCGGAATTGCACGAAACAAAAGGCCAAGTCCCTATTTTTCCAACACGTACACGGAGTCCGAAGGAGAGACGAAGAGCCACGAGGTGGCCAAACCACAGGCGGCGCGGCAGGGGCCCACCGCGCCGCCAGGTGGTTTGGGCCCCTCGGGGGTCCGCCGACATCGCCCCTTCGCCTATTTATTCCCCGAGACGTGAAAACCCTAAAACACCGAGCCTTTCATCCAGAACATATTCGCTGCCGCCGCCGTCGTCAACCCTAACTCGGGGGGTTCTGAAGCTCTTCCCGGCACCCTGCCGGAGAGGGGAATCATCACCGGAGGGCTCTACATCGCCATGCCCGCCTCCGGAGTGATGCGTGAGTAGTTCATCCTTGGACTATGGGTCCATAGCAGTAGCTAGATGGTTGTCTTCTCCACTTGTGCCATCATGTTTAGATCTTGTGAGCTGCCTATCATGATCAAGATCATCTTATTGTAATGCTACATGTTGTGTTTGCTGGGATCTGACTTATATTGATACCTATGTGGAGCTGAATATTATATTATCATGTCTATGTCATTTGTGATCTTGCATGCTCTCCGTTACTTGTTGAAGCCTTGGCCAAGTGAATACTTGTGACTCCAAGAGGGGGTATTTATGCATGATAGTTGGGTTCAACCTCTATTTAACCTGGGATAGTGACAGCAAGTTCTAAGGTTGTAGATGTGTTGTTGCCACTAGGGGTAAAACAGCAATGCTTTATTCAAGGATGAATGTATTGTTTACATTACGCACATTACTTAATGCAATTGTCTGTTGCTTGCAACTTAATACTGGAAGGGGTACGGATGTTAACCGGAAAGTGGACTATTTAGGCATAGATGCATGCTGGATAGCGGTCTATGTACTTTGTCGTAATGCCCAAATGAATCTCATAGTAGACACCACAACTCACACATGCATGTTATATGCACTTATCAATTGTCAATTGCCCAGCTGTAATTTGTTTACCCAGCATGTTAGTTATCTTATTGGAGAGACACCACTAGTGAACTGTGGACCCCGGTCCATTCTTTTACATCTGAAATACAATCTACTGCAATCATTGTTCTCTACTGTTTTATGCAAACAAACATCATTTCCATTCGATACGTTTAACCCTTTGTTTTCAGCAAGCCGGTGAGATTGACAACCTCACTGTTAAGTTGGGGCAAAGTAATTTGATTGTGTTGTGCAGGTTCCACGTTGGCACCGGAATCCCTGGTGTTGCGCCGCACTACACTCCTTCACCAACACCTTCGAAGCAACCTCGTTTTCCTACTGGTTCGATTAAACCTTGGTTTCATACTGAGGGAAAACTTGCTGCTGCACTCATCATACCTTCCTCTTGGGGTTCCCAACTGACGTGTGACGTACAAGCATTGTTTCTGGCTGTTGCCGGGGAGATATTCCCTCGTCAACTTAGCGCTAGCAACACGTTTTCTGGCGCCGTTGCCGGGGAAAACCGAATTGCTTCTGCAAGGGGAGTCTCTCACACCCAATCTCTTTACTTTGTTATTTGTCTTGCTTAGTTTATTTTTATTTAGTCTTGTTTGCTCTCTTTATCAAAAACACAAAAAAATTAGTTACTTGTTTAATTCGGTTTGATTTTGTTTTTCAAAATGAATGCTCCTGAAGTTGAAGTTCGTTCTTTTAGGCAACTAGGAGGTGAAAATTTGAAAGATGCTTGGTATAGAATTAGTGATGCTCATCATAGATGTACTAAGAAACACTCTACCACTATCCTCCTTAGGAACTTTTATGTTGGTATCTCTAGTTGGTATAGGTATGTTCTAGACACTCTTACAGGTGGAAATTTCTTGGGTACTCCTGCTTTAGAAGCCTGTAATATTATTGAAAGTTTGGTAGGAACACCACCCACTAAAGATATTAAAATTGAGATCACCTTGGAGGATGTTATAAATAAGTTAGACTCTATGGAGAATTTTTTTCCAAATTTTCTTGATTGTATTGGTAAGACTAATGAATCAATAGCCACCATCAATGAAAGAATCACTGTTCTTGAGGATAATAATATCCATGACACCCAAAATCATAGAATTGATGAGTTAGAGGAAGCTATTGAAACCTTAAGTTCAACCTTTACTTCTCTTAAGTCTAAAAAGGAGAAAGTTTATGTGGGTAGAGAGCAAAAGTTTATGTATGTTCCTAAAGTGCCAAAACCAAAGACTCATTATGAGCTTAAAATTGATAAAACTTTTAGTACGGTTAAAGGTAATGAAACACCTCCAGGAACATCTAAGATACCCATTGTTACAAGCTGTGTGTTGGAAGAAGCTTTTGATGATTTGAATGATTTGCCACTTGACAACACTTGATTTTCACTTTCTGCGCCTAGCTGAAAGGCGTTAAAGAAAAGCGCTTATGGGAGACAACCCATCGTTTTTATTTGCTGTTATTTTTGTTTTCTTTGAGTCAAGGAGTTTTGTTACTTCTGTAGCAACTCCTTTGTATCTTTATTTTATCGCAATGTTGTGCCAAGTAAAGTTCTATATTGAAAGTTGATGCAAGATTTGGATTTCTGCGCAGTGACAGATTTTTAGCTGTCACGGATTTGAGCTTATCTCCCTGTAGAAAATTCAAAAAATTCTGAAAAAATCACGCATATTCCTGAGATATGTACGCAACTTTCATTATTTTAGGCCAGATCCATCTGAGCAACTTAAGTGCCTCGAAAAAATTCGTCATTCCAGACTGTTCTGTTTTTGACAGATTCTGCCTTTTGTTTTGCATTCGCTCTTTTACTGTGTTTGTGTGGATTTCTTTGCTCCACAAAGCATTGGTGGCTGTAGCTAATGTCCAGAAGCTTTGGGATTGATTGTATCATTACAGAATATGAGAATTTTTGATTATGCACTAACCCTCTAATGAGAACTGTCTTGAGTTTGGTGTGAAGGAAGTTTTCAAGGATCAAGCGAGAAGGGTGATATTATGTGATCAAGAAGAGTGAAAAGCCTAAGCTTGGGGATGCCCCCGTGGTTCATCCCAACCATATTCAGAGAGACTCAAGCGTCTAAGCTTGGGGATGCCCAAGGCATCCCCTTCTTCATCAACAAACTTATCAGGTCATCTCTAGTGAAACTATATTTTAATTCTTTCACATCTTATGCGCTTTACTTGGAGCGTCTGTGTGTTTTTATTTTTGTTTTTGTTTGAATAAATTCGGATCCTAGCAATCCTTGTGTGGGAGAGAGACACGCTCCGCTTTTTCATGTGAATACTCATGTTCTTCACTTATATTTGTTGAGTATTCTTAACTAGCTACTGCAGTGCTTTTAGCTCCTGTTTTTCATGCATCTCTTCGAGCTGTTAGCACTTGTTTATAAATACTCTCTTGCTGCATTATATTATCATTTGGAGAGTTTATGTTTAAATAAATTGATTGGTGTTTGTTTGGAAGAAAGAAAATGCTACATGTAGTAGTTGGTATTGGAAAAGACATATGCATTCTTGTAGATCATTGTCTTGTTTCGATTTGATGCTTTGCAATTGTTTTGAGCTCTCAAGTAGATCATGTTTAAGCTCTTGCATCATGTAGTTAAAGCCTAGTAGTGGAGAACTACCGTAGAGCTTGTTGAGACTTGGGATGCATATTTGTTCTCTCTAAGGTCTAGATATTTTCTGGTAAAATGTTTGAGCAACAAGGAAGACAGTGTAGAGTCTTATAATACTTGCAATATGTTTTTATGTGATTCTTGCTGTACCGGTTTATACTTGTGTTTGCTTCAAACAACCTTGCTAGCCTAAACTCTGTACTGAGAGGGAATGCTTCTCGTGCATCCAAAACTTGAGCCAAAACCCATGCCATTTGTGTCCACCATACCTACCTACTATGTGGTATTTCCTGCCATTCCAAGTAAATATTTCATGTGCTACCTTTAAACTATTCAAAACTTTATTACTCCTTATTTGTGTCAATGTTTTATAGCTCATGAGGAAGTATGTGGTGTTTTATCTTTCAATCTTGTCATTTACTTCTGACAGACTTTCACCAATGGACTAGTGGCATATACATCCGCTTATCCAATAATTTGCAAAAAGAGCTGGCAACGGGGTGCCCAGCCCCAATTAATTACAACTTTCATTAATAATTCTCTTCACATGTTTTGCCCTGATTTATCAGTAAGCAACTTAATTTGCAAATAGACACTCCTCCATGGTATGTGAATGTTGGAAGGCACCCGAGGATTCGGTTAGCCATGGCTTGTGTAAGCAAAAGGTTGGGAGGAGTGTCATCTATAAAGAAACTAAAATACATGTGTAAACAAAAGAGAAGAGGGATGATCTACCTTGCTGGTAGAGATAACGTCCTTCATGGGAGCCGCTCTTGAAAGTCTGGTTGACAAGGGGGTTAGAGTGCCCACTACCATTCGTTGACAACAACAAACACCTCTCAAATACTTATTTTGTGCTCTCTATATGCTTTCGAAAACTTAAAAAGCTCTAGCACATGATTTAATCCCTGCTTCCCTCTGCGAAGGGCCTATCTTTTACTTTATGTTGAGTCAGTTTACCTACTCCTTTCTATCTTAGAAGCAAACACTTGTGTCAACTTTGTGTGCATTGATTCTTACATGTTTACTTATTGCACTTGTTATATTGCTTTATGTTGACAACTATCCATGAGATATACATGTTACAAGTTGAAAGCAATGCTGAAACTTAATCATCCTTTGTGTTGCTTCAATGCCTTTTACTTTGAATCTATTGCTTTATGAGTTACCTCTTATGCAAAACTTTTTGATGCTTGTCTTGAAAGTACTATTCATGAAAAGTTTTTGCTTATATGATTCATTGTTTACTCTTTATCTATTTGTTAGCAAACTATAGACATTGCTTTGAGTCACTTCATTCATGACATGAGCCTTGCAATATATTGATCAAGATTGTGTGAAAGCATGTCTCCTCAGAAATTATTTGTTGTTATCGTTTTACCTACTCGAGGACGAGTAGAACTAAGCTTGGGGATGCTTGATACGTCTCCAACGTATCCATAATTTCTGCTGTTCCATGCTTATATTATACCATTTGCTACATGTTTTATATACACTTCATATCACTTTTATGCATTTTCTGGGACTAACCTATTAACAAGATGCCACAGTGCCAGTTCCCTGTTTTCTGCTGTTTTTGGTTTCAGAAAGTTACTTCTGGAAATATTCTCGGAATTGCACGAAACAAAAGGCCAAGTCCCTATTTTTCCAGCACGTACACGGAGTCCGAAGGAGAGACGAAGAGCCACGAGGTGGCCAAACCACAGGCGGCGCGGCAGGGGCCCACCGCGCCGCCAGGTGGTTTGGGCCCCTCGGGGGTCCGCCGACATCGCCCCTTCGCCTATTTATTCCCCGAGACGTGAAAACCCTAAAACACCGAGCCTTTCATCCAGAACATATTCGCTGCCGCCGCCGTCGTCAACCCTAACTCGGGGGGTTCTGAAGCTCTTCCCGGCACCCTGCCGGAGAGGGGAATCATCACCGGAGGGCTCTACATCGCCATGCCCGCCTCCGGAGTGATGCGTGAGTAGTTCATCCTTGGACTATGGGTCCATAGCAGTAGCTAGATGGTTGTCTTCTCCACTTGTGCCATCATGTTTAGATCTTGTGAGCTGCCTATCATGATCAAGATCATCTTATTGTAATGCTACATGTTGTGTTTGCTGGGATCTGACTTATATTGATACCTATGTGGAGCTGAATATTATATTATCATGTCTATGTCATTTGTGATCTTGCATGCTCTCCGTTACTTGTTGAAGCCTTGGCCAAGTGAATACTTGTGACTCCAAGAGGGGGTATTTATGCATGATAGTTGGGTTCAACCTCTATTTAACCTGGGATAGTGACAGCAAGTTCTAAGGTTGTAGATGTGTTGTTGCCACTAGGGGTAAAACAGCAATGCTTTATTCAAGGATGAATGTATTGTTTACATTACGCACATTACTTAATGCAATTGTCTGTTGCTTGCAACTTAATACTGGAAGGGGTACGGATGTTAACCGGAAAGTGGACTATTTAGGCATAGATGCATGCTGGATAGCGGTCTATGTACTTTGTCGTAATGCCCAAATGAATCTCATAGTAGACACCACAGCTCACACATGCATGTTATATGCACTTATCAATTGTCAATTGCCCAGCTGTAATTTGTTTACCCAGCATGTTAGTTATCTTATTGGAGAGACACCACTAGTGAACTGTGGACCCCGGTCCATTCTTTTACATCTGAAATACAATCTACTGCAATCATTGTTCTCTACTGTTTTATGCAAACAAACATCATCTTCCATTCGATACGTTTAACCCTTTGTTTTCAGCAAGCCGGTGAGATTGACAACCTCACTGTTAAGTTGGGGCAAAGTAATTTGATTGTGTTGTGCAGGTTCCACGTTGGCACCGGAATCCCTGGTGTTGCGCCGCACTACACTCCTTCACCAACACCTTCGAAGCAACCTCGTTTTCCTACTGGTTCGATAAACCTTGGTTTCATACTGAGGGAAAACTTGCTGCTGCACTCATCATACCTTCCTCTTGGGGTTCCCAACTGACGTGTGACGTACAAGCATAGTTTCTGGTGCTGTTGCCGGGGAGATATTCCCTCGTCAACTTAGCGCTAGCAACCACCGCGACGTTTCATGCGACGAAACGATAACGTCAATGATCAATAGTCACAGACGCGCTTATGACGTTTACGGTGCGCCCGGTGAACATCGTATTGCGTGCGACGACCGAAATACGTCGCCGGGCTGGCTGGTAGACGGCCCAGGCCCAACAAGGTGTCGACGTTTTATTTCGTCCCGCTTTGGACTACTGGGTGACGTCAGCGCCGGCAGCTGATATCATTTTCCGGTGAGCTGACGTCAATGTCTGAGACGTTATTTTCCGTCGTGGTTGAAGTCACGTGAGTACATTTGTCGGTGCTGTTATGACGTCATAGGATAAACGTGACGTAATGTTTTCGTCGCGTAATGAATAATACCGTCGTATCGCCCTGCAACCAGTTACTGACACGTTGACCAATCACGCGAAGCCACGATGCCAAGTCCTGGCGACGTAATATGGCGTCGCGGCATAGATGCAAACCGTCCTCCGATATGGCGACGGTTTTAATTCGTCGAATCTTAGCGCAAATAGGAAGTCACCGCGTGGGACGCCCAATCGCGGCCACGTGGTGGTGCGCGTGACGGTTTATATCCGTCGCTATTGGTCGGTGAAATTATCGCGCTGGCGACGTTCATTTTCGTCCTGGAATTGGGCCACGTGGACCAACCGTTTGTAGCCGCGTGTCCATATCTACAACGAACTGGTTTCGTCGCGTTTATCTGATGACGTCGTCGTCTCATGCCCAAACGATTACGTCGCGGATACGTGATTAGGTCACGTTATGAATTGGCCGTAATTATGCAAATTCTTATGCAGGAATTCATTTTTAACATTAAAGCAAATACAGAAATGATGTTTTCAGAAACACCACATTGCTAAGTTTCAAGATCTAGCTGTCTTGGCCAGAATCTCAGCTAGGGTTTCATTAACCCGTTTTTGACACATTGCTAAGTGGTCTCGATCCTTCCGCATTGCCTCCAGATCTTTTATGAACTTGAGGCTCGCTTGCTCCGATTCTTTTTTTGCTTTCTTCACCTCTTGAGAACAACCATATGGCGTTACAATTTGTTCCATCTCAGAATAGAACAGATCTTCAAGCTGATATGGTCGAATCTCAGAACGCACACGTTTTTTTGTCGGCATAGCAAGCTGTTCACTCTCCAGCCTCGGCACTATATCAACAGTTTTGACGACATCTTTTGAACCAGATGGCGCCATCTTGCTTTTCTTCCTTGCCTAACAAGCATGTAAAGAAAAGATGAACTAGCAGATGACAAGCGTGCATTTACATGACAAAGAACATACAAAATAGCAAATGACATAATATATAAACTTCATGTATATAGCAATAATTCAAAACAGCCAAATCATTTTCTATATCACCGAGACATGCTATTACTTCACATACAAACAGCTGCAATTAAACATGCTAAAACAGAGGCAAGTGAACGTTGATAAAACTAAGAAATCATGTACATGAACAAAGAGATGAAATGCAATTAAGCATTCATGTACATGAAATAGCAGATGACGAGCATAGATGCAATATCAGATCACAAGCAATTACAATAATATGACAATATGTACAAGCAGATGACAATCTACTCAGGATGAACCTTGATGAACTAGCAGATGACAAGCATAGATGAAATAGCAGATGAATGTCATAATCCATCCGTTAACTACAATAAAACGTTCGGACAGCTTTAATTACCTAGCCAACACTTCTATAGTATGAAACAGATGAAGTAGAACATATATTTCGCACAAACAGTCAGCTTACAGTTCTACATAAGAGTGGCACAGACAGATATGTAAGTTGCACCCTCGTTATTAAGATAACATGGAAGGATGTGGAGTGACTAGATCAAGGGATAACCTGCAGCTCATTGTCCTCGCTGACTAGTGATTGAGATGACGTGTCTCCAGACTTTTCCTCTTGATAACCTGCATATCACAATTAATTAAGCATTCATGTAATGAACTAGCAGATGACAAGCATAGATGAACTACCGGAATATAATCAATTAAGAATTCAGGTACATGAACTAGCAGATGACAAGCATAGATGAAATAGAAGATGACAAGCATAGATGCACTACCAGAATACAATCAATTAAGAATTCAGGTACATGAACTAGCAGATGACAAGCATAGATGAAATAGCAGATGACAAGCATGGATGAACTACCAGAATACAATTAATTAAGAATTCAGGTACATGAACTAGCAGATGACAAGCATAGATGTAAGATCACATGCATTAACAAATAGATTCCCGATGAGAAGAATAGAAGATAATGGATGAAACAGATGAAGTAGCACAGATATTTCACACAACAGTCAGCTTACAGTTCACCATCAGAGTGCCACAGACAGTAAGCAAACAGTTCAACATAAGATAAGTAAGCTGCACCTTCTTTTTAAGATAACATGAAAGGATGTGGAGTTACTAGATCAAGGGATAACCTGCAGCTCATTGTCCTCGCTGACAAGTATTGGATATAACATGTTTCCAGCGTTTTCAATCTTGATATTTTTGATCAGCTCTACATTCATGGGTTGTACTTCTGATCCTATCATGAATAAAGAACTAAAAATAAGCTACAAATATAAACAGGCCATCGCATCAAGCATAGAAGTAATGACAGGCCATCGAACTGATGTAAACATGCCATAATTATAAAGAGAAACAATTTAGATAGATAAACATGCCAACGATGATGCTTCTAAGTTCTCTTTAACATTATCAAGGATAGGATAATTGTTATCCTGCTTTTGTATAAGCATGATTGATGCTTCACAAGACTAACTGAATCAAACTGCATCAAACTTAGCAGTATAATGGTGAAGAATCAAGCAAACAATTAAATAGGCCATAATTGTGACAGACAAACAATCATAAAACTAAATAGACAAACAATGTAGAGAGATAAATTGCATCATTCATTACCAGTATAATGATACTGAATTGATCAAAGAATAAACTGGCCAATAATTGGTCACAAGACTAATTGCATAAAACAAAAGCATGATAATAAAGAAGCATCCATCATAGTATCATGCAATTAAACAGGCAAACAGTTTAAGAAGCATCAAGCACACAACTAAACAGGCAAACAATTTAGAGAGATTATTTGCCTTGGCCTTTGGAGACTTCTTTCTGAGGGATTTCCCCGCAGGGAACTTTGCTTGGAACATCGACAATCTAGCTCTTGCCAGCGCCCCTGGTCTCTTTTTGGTGGCATCGAGGTGGCAGACCTTGACGTCGATGATGCGGCGAGGTTAAAGAAGAGGTGGCAGACCTTGACGGCGGAATTGCGGCGAGGTAGGAGACAGGCCTTGACGGCGAGGTTTGAGATGAGGTGGCGGATCTGGACGTACGGGAGGTGACAGATCTGGACGGCGAGCTTGTCGGCGAGGTGGTAGATCTGGACGGCGCCTGCGCGGCGCGGCCTCAGACCTTGGAAGCGAGCTATACGGACGATTTGGAGACCTGGCCGGCGAGGAGAGGCTAGGGTTTGGTAAGACAGGAGGAGGAGGAGGGGAATAATTTCGAAGAGGAGGAGGAGGAGGGGCGAGGGTAGGGGATAAGGAGGGGTTCGCCGAAATCCCAATTTTGAATCGGCAGGCCTGGCGCAAAAATTTCGGAGACCGCCCGAAATTTTGGTGTTTGTGCGGGAAACTTTGGTCGCCGTCGGCGAGGAGATTAAATGTAATGTTGTAATTTACCTGTAACAAAATATGTTTAGTTCGTAAAGCTTGAATGAAATTAGTTACTTCATTAATGTCTTAATTTACCGACAGTTTGAATGAATTATCTTTAGTTTGAACGAATTTAGAATAAAATTTGTTAAATTCCGAGTACAAGTTTTTTTCACTCGGTGCCCATGACGTCTACAACTTCTACTGACGTGGGCCCATGGCGTCTACAACTTTTACTGGCGTGTGCCACATGTTATCAGAAGGTCTTAACTAATCTTACAGTACAAAGTAACTAAATAACTAATTAAGCAGTTGTTGAGATGGATGCTGCTGCGACTACTATACTGATGCTGCAAACGACGTCTCGGCGGCACGGTGCATGCCGCGCCCGGCGCTCAGTGGTCGTCCTCGTCGGACATGCTTTGCTCCCAGTCTTCCAGCACCATGCAGTCGGGCGGCAGTTGGATGCCTTTCTTCCTGAGAAGTCTGCCTCTTCGAGAGTCAGCAGACGGAGGGGGTCCGGCGGCGGGTGCAGGCGCGGTCCGGGCAGTCGGAATAACTGGTCACGGTAACTCATAATATGCAGCCGGGTGGGGTCCCGTCCGGCCCGGCATTCCGAGAGGACTTCCTCGATCGTGCGCCCCCTCCAGAAGCGCCACCTCTCGTGGATGTTCTTTGGGCCACGAGGACGAACATCGTCATCAGCATCACCATGCTCGATCTCTTTCCCCCGCTCCGCCGCCAAGATGGCAGGCCAGCAAGGGCTGAGCGGCCGAAACATCGGATCGGATTTTAGGGCGGCAGGATGTTGGTCCGCCTGTCGTGGATGAGATTCACCATCGCATCGGAGCCGGCTTCGGGAAGCGGGTAGACGACCAGCCCGTACAGGCTGATGTCCCAGCCGGCCGGCAGCCAGCAGGACCAGGAGCAAATTGTTGTGGAGCTCCTCGGAGACGTCCTCTCCGAGGTTGCGCGGCCACAACCAACCAGGCGTCGGCTGGTCGTCGTCGATGGCCATTGAGGGGAGAGGGTAAGACATCAGAGAGGAGTAGGGGATTGACCGCGTCGCTCCTTGGTTTTAAAGGGGGCGGCATCCGATGGGTGCGCCCATTGATGAATGGAGCGGGTGTCGGAGAACGACTCCCACGAAACAGGGGCAGTCACACTCGCGAAGAGAGTTCGTGTAAGGGGCTGAACACGACGTCAATCAACCCTCATCCGGCGCGGCGACGCTGCTCGTCGTGCCTGAGGAGGGACATCACGGCAGAGAGAGACACGGCGCGTACCCAGGTTCACGGCCCTCTTGTGGAGGTAAAACCGCTACGTCCTGCCTGTCTGTATTGCTGCTTGTAGAGGTTACAGTACAGCGTGCTTGCCGAGGGCACAGTTGTGGCAATGGCGTACAAGGGGAGGGAAACTACTGTCTTCTTCTCCCTTGCGCGCAAGTAGCTAGACTAGGAGTAAAATGTTTCGATCCCCCAGGGTGGTGCACCAGCTCCTTTTATAGGCGCCCCGGGCCTCCTCCCTGTCCTTGTGCAGCGGAGGGGCTACCACATGGCGACAACGGTCGGGAGCACGGTGCACCGCTGCTTGGGCGTCCATGAGCGCGGTCCATGGGCACAAAAGCTGAGGCCGCAGCAGAGAGGCCGCCGTCCATCCAGGACGGCCAGCTGCTGCCGCAGAGGAGCGGGGGAGTCCCCACGGTGACGTCGCGTTTGGCGCGTAGCGCCGGCCTGCTCCCTTATCACCAAAGAGGAAAGCTTGGTGGTCTGCGCCGTTGCCCCTGCTTTGTTGACTCCTTTATCACCAAAGTGGGACTGTAGCTCCGTCGTCACCCTGCGCAGAGGCGCGGTCACTCTGCGGCCGCTGCGGAAGCCATGTGCGCTCCGCAGAGCTTGCTTTACAGTGAAGGAACCCTCGCGTGGGCGGGAACGCCCTGTGGAGGATTCTGCGTTGACTTCCCTTCAGGGAAAGCTTCCTTGGAGAGGGGCAGCGGAGTAGAGGCTCCACAGGCCTTAGCTGCCTCCTCAGGCCTCCGCGAGGCGATTCTGCCCCGCGGGCTCCCCAGGCTTGCAGACCTGGTCCTTAGCGAGATTCACTCGCCGAGTGTTGAGGGTTATAGAGGCCTGGCCCAGTACACCCTGGTTCTTACTGGGCTGACAGTAGCCCCCGGGCCCATGACGGGCACGACGCGGTCCAGGGGGCGCAGGCGAAGCGTCATGGGCCCAAAGTGTCCGGCCGGCCCGAGACACGTGGCGAGCGGTTGGTGCGTCTCGGCTTCTCCGGAGGAGGTGGGCGTCGTGGCGGGACCCACGACGCCTCGGAAACCGCCTGAGGTGATATAAAGGCTGCCGCGGCTGTGGGCAGCAGTTCCGCCGCATTTACGCCCTTTCCTTCTTGCATACACCTCCGGTGCTCCACTGCTCCGGCGATTTCCGTTCTTCTCCGAGCTTTTCCGCCGCCCTTCCTTCGCGAGCCATGGGCCCCAAGAAGGCAAGGCGGCGATGGTGGAGGCCTCCGCTGAAGCGCAGCGGAGGAGGAGCTTGCGCCGGCTCTCATCGGCACTCGCGTCTCCACAGCGGAGGCGCTGGATAGGCTGAAGGTCCTCGTCGCCGGGAGGAAAATGAGCATGGCGCCAGCGGCGTCAAGGCGGCGCGCTTCGGCAAGCTGGCGGCGGGGTGGTACCCATTTTCGTCCACACGCTGTTCGCCGGCTTGGTGCCGCCGTTCTCTCCCTTCCTTGCGGAGGTGCTGGCTTTCTATCAGATCCAGCTCCTGCACCTCCACCCGAACTCCATCCTGATTCTCGCCATCTTCGCCTATCTCTGCGAGGCGTATCTGGGAGTGATGCCTTCCGTGGCCTTCTTCCGGAGCTTCTACGCGCTCCGCAACACGGCGCCCGGCGAGCGGTCTGGGTGCGTGTCTTCCGCATCGCAGACGGGATGGGCGCCGTCTACATCCCCATGTCGTGGGATGGCGACAAGGCCGTTACGAGGGTGACGAAGAAGGTGGAGGACTTCCGCCAGAAGTGGGTTCTCGTCGACGCCAAGGAGCGGAATGCCTTCTTCGATGAGCCTGAGGCGCCGCCGCTGAAGAACTCAAATTGGTCCAGCGAGAAGTTCCAGCACCAGAAGATTGCCCACTTGGTCTCGCGCATGAAGCTCGTCCGCGAGGCTGGCCTCACGGGGCAGATGGTCGCTGAGGACTTCGTGAGGCGGCGCATCGCTCCCCTCCAGGCGCACACGAAGCCGGTGTGGATGTACTCCGGCCCGGCAGATCCAATGCGCTTGCACCTCAGCGCCCACGCGCCAGACGACGTCGCCTCCATCTTAGGCACGCTCTTCATCGCCCCGGAGATCCCTGTTCCGGGCACTGAGCACCTGAGGCCCCTCCACCAGCTCACTCCAAAGAAGCGCCTCGCAGTTCTGGAGATGATGCCGACGTTCACGCCAGAGGGCTTGGAGGGAGAAGAGGCGAAGGGGGCTGCGGCGCCTGTGGTGGAGGAAGACTTGTTTGGCGAGTCCTCTGCTGCTTCAGACGCCGAAGCTGACGCCGCCACAGGAGGAGTCAACCCCTCGTCAGGGGAGGCGAGCTCTTCAAAGCAGGCGGCCCCTGAGGAGGAGATCCTGGAGATATCGTCCGATGTGGACGAGGATTTTGTGGTGGCCCCGTCACGACGGGCCACAGAAGAAGAAGACGAAGACGGAGACGATAGCGGCCCGGAGGCCGCGGCAAAGCGGTGCGAGCCCCGCACCAAGGCCATCCACGACAGGGCCGCCAGAAGCCTGGAGAGCACTCCTCTTAAGAGGAAAGCTGAGGCGGCCCCTGAGGAGCCCAGCGCTGGAGCCTCATCAGGCCTGTGGCGCTCTGCCAACAAGGTGTGGGTGGACACCCGCGCCAAGCCATCTGGGTGAGTACTGTTTCTTCTTGACTCGTTCTTGCTTATCGAGAGTTCTTGCCTTTCTCGAGGATCTCACTGTCTTGATTATCAGGGGTCTGGTTCATGCGAAGCGCCGCCGACTCCGCAAGGCTGCGGACGTGCGGCGCGACGCTACGCCCGTTGTTGAGGGGCCTACAGCGCCCCTTGGAGAAGAGACTGAGGAGCCCGTGGTGACAGTCACCACGGGCCGGCTGTTGACGAGGCCATGAGGCCTGTGGGGGAGACGCCCCTTGAAGAAGCAACTGCCTCGCCACCTCCTGCCGAGAGTCAGATTGAGGAGGCGGTGAAGGCTCCGTCGCCGCCGCGCCCTGATGCTCCACTGGAGCCCCCAGAGACACCCGCCGTGGAGACGGCGGGGACCAGCACACAGGCGCCGGGAGGCGCCGACGCCGAGATGGAGGAGGGAACTCCTCCGCCGCCCCCTCCAAATTCCGAGCCTGAGGGGGAGGCCACTTCTTCTGAGGCCGCAGCAGGCGAGGCTGCGGTTGAGCCACTGGTGGCTAGGCCTCCCTCGCCAGCCCCCGAGGCCCACGAGGAGGTCGTCGTGGAGAACAACGACGCACAAGACGGTGGGGGCCCGCTCCTGGGCCCCGTGTTGACCCTGGTCCAAGCACTGTGCTTTCAGCACCAGAGGCTGGCGCTGGGGGGAGGACGCTGCGCCACGTGAGGGCTCTTGGGCCTTGGTCTTGAGCGACCGGAGCCGGAGCAGCGCGTGCCGCCAAGCTGCCCTCCGTTTGGTGAGGGGCACCCTAGACGGGCTAGAAACCCAACTTGCCCTTGAGGAGGCGGAGCTTGGCAGGAGGTACGACGCCCTTGCTGCTGACTGGGCCCGCTTCTTCGAAGTCAGGCGGCGGAGTGGCCCTGACGACCAAGCCTTCAGGCGCAGCGCGACGAGGCGACGCGGCAGGCCCAGGAGATCCGCGAGAACGCGGAGCGCGAGGCGCAAGGGCCTTGGCGCCGGTCCAGGCGGAACGCAAGGCGGCTGCAGAGGATCGGGAGGCGGCTGTGGCGGAGCGCCAGGCTGCAGCCTCGACCGAGCGGCTATCGAGACCTCCCTCGCCGACCAGCGCAAGGAGCTGGCCAGCCGCGAGGAGAAGATAATTTCTGAAGCTGAGGTGGTGAGGAAGTCTCTGGAGCAGCATCGTCTGTCGCTGGAGGCTCGCGAGCAGGCCATGACGACACGCGAAGCTGAGGTGCTCAAGCGTGAGGAGAAACTGGAGCAGGCGGAAACAGACATGAACAGAGAACGTGAGGCCTTGGAGTCCCGCGAGAGCAGCTTGGCTGAGGCCATGGGCAAGCACGACAAGGAGGTGGAGCGGCACCGGGAGCTTGTGGAGAAGGCCAACCAAAGCTTGCCGAGAAGAAAAAGGAGGCGGAGGCGGAGGCCCTCACCAAGCAAAAAGAGTACCGCACTGCTGTCACACAGGCCGTCTCCCGGGAGTATGCTGGGAAGTTCAAGAAGCAGGAGGACGGCTTCCAGAAAAAGCGCAGAGAGCTCGGCAAGCGCATTCGCCAGCTGGAGGAGTGGAACGCCAACTTGAAATCCTCGCTGAAGCGCGCCAAGGACGCTAATCTCCGCACGGAACAGGCCCTCGAGCGCTCGGAGCAGGACCTCACAGCCCTGATGGCAGACATGCAGGAGCTGAATGCGCAGGTGGCCCCTGTTGTGGAGAGGGTCGAGGAGGCTGAGCAGAGCGCGGTGGCGGCACGGGTCTTGACGCAGCAGCGGGAGCGTATGTTCCGATCTTTGGTGACGCGCGGGAACGCTCTTGCTGCGAAGCTGGGGGTGGATGCTCCTGCCGTCCCCGTCCACGGGAACGCCGACGTCGCCACGTATCTGACCTACTTCGACCAGCTCTTCTCCGTCCTTGAGGGCCCTGTGGCGGAACTCGACGATGTTGTCGACGAGGAGTGCCGCAAGCTCCTGCTGGTGGCGGTCGAGCGCGTCTTCGTCAACCTCAAGCGCCTATATCCATGCTTCGACTTCGAGTCCGTGACCGAGCCCATGGGGATGCTCAGATCGAGACGCGCCTCTTCAACTCGCTGCGGGAGGAGATCAACGACTATGTCAACCGCTTCAAGAGGGTCGCTGAAGAGCCGGCCTCTGGCGAGGAGGAAGACGTCGAGGAGGAAGGCGCGGAGGAAGGTGACGCTGAGGAGGATGAGGCCGCCAAGACTTCTGCTTAAGCTGCTCCTGCCACAAGTCGCGCCTGAGGCGCAAGTTATCTTTGTTTAAAGACTTTGTTTCATTTGTGATGGTCTGTAAAACACTTTATTGTGCTGCAATGTGTGTGCCCCTCGACGGGCATTTTATCCCTATTCCATGCCTTTTTCGCTTTACGTCGTCAGGACCCGTCTCTTAGCGCTATGACTCCGCCACTACGGTATGCCAGAGCAATGACTCAGCAAGGCCGGGGGGTGTTTAAGGCTTAGAGAGGTAAGAGCTCTCGAGTCGCGATGCTCGAGGGCTCCCCTTTGACGCTCAAGCAGTCCATGAAATGCGAAGGAGAAAATACCCGCCCGAGGGACGGAAGTTGCTCGTGAGAGGAAAAACACAACGCCTGAGGTGTAAGCGCAGGACTTAGCTTAGCGAGGTTCTGGCCTCGTGGAGGGCGTTGATTTCCCTGAAGGTGTGCTCCCTCTTTGGGTCTGGAGCGTGACTCCACGAGCCTTGGGGGGACTCTTGTTCCCTGTGTAGGTTAGAGGCGGAACCAAAGCAAAACATGGTAGAGAAACTCATGCGCGCTTATAGGTTTCCTCATGGGTGCCTCGCGAGGAGAGTAAGTACCAAAGGTCCTTAGGTGAGGTGGCAGGTTTGGGAGCAAGCCCCTGGGCCAGAGCTCTTTGGTGAGGTAACAGGCGTGAGAGCGTGCTCACGTGTTAGAGCTCGGATCCTTTTGGATTTTGCGGTGCTGCTGGGATGCTCCCGAGGCACAGTCACCGTACTCAGCCCCCGCTCGCGAGGTGCGCAAGGGGAAAGATATGAGCGCGAATGAAAACACAGAGTAATGAGAACTAAAACTCACCCCCAAAATATTACATAGCGGCGCCGCAGCGCAATGTTTCACTAGGAAACGAATTGGTTCGTTACACTTGGGCTTGCCAAGATAAAGTTTCCATGTCGAGGCATGGGGACCACATTCAGTGGCTGAGACTCTTCACGGCCTGCGGCGGCACGTTACAGGAAGAGCTCAGAGGGACTGGCCCTCAGAGAGAGAAGCTTTTGTGAAGCTTGGAGGTGAAGCTGTGCGCTTTCCTCTAGAGACAAAAAATGCCTGGTGTGATAGAGATCACGGGTAGAACTTGCGTAGATGCGCGATGTTCCAAGGGTTCTTGACCGGGATGCCGTCCTCCGTCTCGAGGCGCACCGCGCCAGGTCTGGCGACATGCGCGACCCTGTAGGGGCCTTCCCACATGGGCGAGAGCTTGTGGAGACCTTCCCTGGAGAGGATCCTCCTGAGGACAAGGTCGCCTGTCTCGAGAGTGCGCGGACGTATGTGGCGGCTGTGGTAGCGTCGCAGGTCTTGCTGGTACTTTGCCGCTCTGAGGGCGGCTCGGCGGCGCAACCCGTCGAGGAACAGCAGGTCGTCGTTGTGGAGGTCTTCTTGATTGTCCTCATTGAAGGCAAGGACCCTTGCGGACCCGTGCTTGATCTCTGTGGGGAGGACTGCTTCGGCTCCATACACCAGGGCGAATGGCGTCTCACCAGTGGGCTTTGTAGGGTTCGTGCGGATGGACCAGAGCACGGAGGGGAGCTCATCGATCCAGCCCTTGCCATAGCCCTTGAGGGGTTGAAACTTCTCGTCTTGAGGCCCTTGAGGACCTCAGCATTTGCTCGCTCGGCTTGACCATTGCTCTGTGGGTGAGCTACCGAGGCGAAGCAGAGCTTGGTGCCGAGGCTCTCGCAGTAAGCCCTGAAGATGCCGCTGGTGAACTGTGAGCCATTGTCGGTGATGATGCGGTTCGGCACACCAAAGCTGGTACTTTGCCGCTCTGAGGGCGGCTCGGCGGCGCAACCCGTCGAGGAACAGCAGGTCGTCGTTGTGGAGGTCTTCTTGATTGTCCTCATTGAAGGCAAGGACCCTTGCGGACCCGTGCTTGATCTCTGTGGGGAGGACTGCTTCGGCTCCATACACCAGGGCGAATGGCGTCTCACCAGTGGGCTTTGTAGGGTTCGTGCGGATGGACCAGAGCACGGAGGGGAGCTCATCGATCCAGCCCTTGCCATAGCCCTTGAGGCGGTTGAAACTTCTCGTCTTGAGGCCCTTGAGGACCTCAGCATTTGCTCGCTCGGCTTGACCATTGCTCTGTGGGTGAGCTACCGAGGCGAAGCAGAGCTTGGTGCCGAGGCTCTCGCAGTAAGCCCTGAAGATGCCGCTGGTGAACTGTGAGCCATTGTCGGTGATGATGCGGTTTGGCACACCAAAGCGGCAGACCAGGCCTCTGATGAACTTCACGGCTGCCCTGGCTGGGATGGTGCGCACCGCTTCAACCTCTGCCCATTTGGTGAACTTGTCAACAGCCACGAAGAGGAAGCGGTAGCCCCCTTGCGATCTCGGGAAGGGTCCCAAGATGTCCAGCCCCCAGACCGCGAACGGCCAGGAGAGCGGGATGGTCTGGAGTCCCAGTGCAGGCTGATGGACTTGCTTGGCGTGGAACTGGCATGCATCGCAAGACTGAACGATGGTGACGGCATCTTGAAGCACTTGAGGCCAGTAGAAACCGCTCCTGAAGACCTTGCCAGCGAGGGTGCGCGCGCAGGAATGGTGGCCGCACTCTCCACTGTGTATGTCCCTGAGGAGCATGCGTCCTTCCTCAGGAGGCACACACTTGAGGGCAATGCCATTTGGGCGCTTGCGGTATAGGTCTCCCTCAAGGATGTAATAGGATTTCGCTTGTCGAGCGACTCGTTCTGCCTCTGCGTCTTCCTCGGGAAGGACTCCTTTTAGCAAGTAGTCCTTGAGCTCGTCAACCCAGCCTGTTTCTTGGTGCACCATGGTTAGCATCAGACGCTCCCCTGAGGATGGGCCACAGTTGGGTGCGCCACCTGTGGGAGGTGGTGGGAGTACTTCGTCTGTGCTTGTAGCTGGTGCTTGCAGCGGCTGCTTTATGGACGCCTTGGAGAGCCTCTCTTCAAAGACACCTGCGGGCTGGGCCTCCCTTCGCGATGCGCGCTTGGCGATGTCATCTGCTTCCTGGTTCTCCTTGCGCGGGATGTGCATGAGCTCCATGCCCCTGAAGTGCTTCTCGAGCTTGCGGACCTCTTCAAGGTAGGCAGCCATATGGCTGTCTTTAGGGGTGTAGCTCTTGTTGGAGAAGTTGACCAGGAGCTGGGAGTCGCCTTTGATGAGTAGGTGCTTGACACCGAGGGCAATGGCAGCTCTGAGCCCGGCGAGGAGGCCTTCATATTCAGCGATGTTGTTGGAGATCTTGTCCATCGTGAAACACAACTGGATGGCATAGTAGCTTGTCGCCTTTAGGTGAGGTCAGGACAACGCCAGCGCCTCCGTTGCGGCAGGAGAAAGCTCCATCGAAGTGCATGGTCCAGTGGCTTGGCATTGTATCTCCAGGCGGTACAGTTTCTGCTTCAGGAGGCTCTTCAGGAGTTGGGTCTGTCCATTCGGCGACAAAATCTGCCAGTGCTCTTCCTTTGATGACCCTTGTGGTGTCAAAACGCAAGTTGAAAGGCTGCAGCTCGATGTTCCACCCTGCTACGCGATCAGTGGCGTTGGGGTTGCGCAGGATTTGCTCCAGAGGGAATGATGTGACCACCGTGACAGGGTGGCCCTGGAAGTAGTGGCGCAGCTTTCTGGAGGCGATGAGCAGGGCGAGAAGGAGCTTCTGCTGCGTAGGGTACCGCTCGCGAGCATCTCTTAGCACAGTACTGACATAGTAGACAGGATGCTCGACAAGGGTTGTGGAGGGTGACGCGGCGTTGGCTCCCTCGAGGACTCCTCAGGCCCTTTGGCGAGGTTTCCTTGTGGAGGAGTCTCAGCAGGGGTGCCTGTAGTAGGCTCGACAGCTGGCTGTGGGTCTGGCTCTGGGCCTGGAGGGACTTTTTCCTTGTCGGGAGGCTCTGGACTTGGAGTGGCAGCACTTTTCTTGGGGAGGACTGGCTCTTCTCTTTCGACCACCAGGACGGCGCTTGCGGTTTGTGGAGTGGCTGCAAGGTACAGCTTTAGATGCTCGCCCGTCCTGGGGGCTACCATAACTGGTGCGCTAGCCAAGTACTTCTTCAAGTCCTCAAATGCCTTGTCTGCCTCTGGAGTCCACTTGAAGGTGCCGGACTTCTTCATGATCTTGAAAAATGGCAGGGCCCTCTCGCCAAACTTGGAGATGAAGCGGCCCAAGCTGGCCATGCACCCAGCTAGGCGCTGCATGTCCTTGAGGCGGCGAGGTGGCTGCATTTCTTCTATGGCCTTGATCTTGTCAGGGTTTGCTTCTATGCCGCGATGGGACACGAGGAACCCGAGGAGTTTGCCTGAAGGTACCCCGAAGACGCACTTGGCGGGGTTTAGCTTGATGTTCACCTTGCGCAGGCTGGCGAAGGTCTCCTCGAGGTCCTTCAAGAGAGTGTCTCCCTCGCGAGACTTGACTACGATGTCGTCAACATATGCCTCTGCATTTCTTCCCATCTGAGCCCCCAGGGCGATCCTCATGAGCCTCTGGAAGGTGGCGCCGGCGTTCTTCAACCCGAAGGGCATGCAAGTGTAGCAATACACGCCACAGGGGTGAGGAACGCTGTTTTCTCCTCGTCCTCTTTAGCCATTTTGATCTGGTGGTAGCCTGAGAAGGCGTCCAGAAAACAGAGGAGATCACAGCCGGCTGTGGAGTCCACGATCTGATCAATCCTTGGCATGGGGTATGGGTCCTTGGGGCAGGCTTTATTTACATCAGTGTAATCGATGCAGAGCCGGCCTCCCCCATTGGGTTTTGGGACAACCACGCCATTAGAGACCCAGGTGGGGTGGGCAACTTCTCGAATAATGTCTGCTGCTTTTAGCTTTTCTACTTCTTTGATGATGAAGGCTTGCTTCTCAGGGGCTTGTTTCCGTGCTTTCTGCTTGACGGGGCGTGCGTTGGACACACAGCTAAGTGGTGCTCGATCACCTCCCTTGGTACGCCGGACATTTCTGACGGAGTCCATGCGAACATGTCAGAATTTGCCCGAAGGAAGGCGACGAGCGCGCTTTCCTATTTGGGAGGCAAGCCAGCGCCTATGGTGACGCTAGCCCCCGAGCCCTCAGCCCCCGAATCGCTGGTGCTCAGCGACACCTTCTTTGTAGCGGCCTGCTCCTGAGAGAACAGCTGCTTCTTCTTCTTGGGCCTCGCGAGGGGCTCCAGGTCTTCGTCAGCAGGGAACGCCATGGCAGCGGCTTTGTAGGCGAGCTCGACAGCGCGTGTAGCGTCCTGTACGTGACCATGGATGGTGATGGTGCCGCCGCTGCCAGGGATCTTGACCATGTTGTAGGCGTGATGCGTGACGGCCATGAACTTCGCGAGGGCGGGGTAGCCGAGGATGGCGTTGTAGGGCAGGCCAATGTGCGCGACGTCGAAGTCGATGAGCTCGGTGCGATAGTTTTGCTGCGTGCCAAAGGTGACTGCAAGCCTCACTTGCCCCAGAGGCGAGATTGAGCCGCTGGTGACCCCTGTGAAGGGCCTGGAGGGCATAAGCCACTCGTAGGGCACTTGAAGCGTCTCAAAGGTCTCGACAGAGATGACGTTCAGGCCTGCACCCCCATCAATGAGCGTTTTGCCGACGGCGATATTGTTGATGGTGGGGGTGCACACCAGCGGGAGGGTGCCTACAGTCTTGGTCGACTTGGGGTGGTCCTTGGCGTCGAAGGCGATGGTGTACTGAGACCACTTGAGGGGACGCGATGTCTCCACCCCAGGCAGCGCTGCGTTGAGCTCACGGGCGAACTGCTTGAACTGATTGTTGGACTTGGGCGCCTGAGCCCCGCCGAGGATGCACGCCATGGCGCCTCTAGGGGCCTGGTAGCCCCCAGGCTCCTCGTCAGGGAGGTTGTTGTTCTTCTCAGCGGCGTTGGCCTGAGTCCCTTGAGGCTTCTGGTAGCCACCTTTGCGTCCGCCCTTGCGGTAGTTACGGCCTCTGCCGCGACCACCGCTGCCTTCTTCCTGCTCGCGCTTCTTGCTCAGCTGCTTGAGGTCGTAGCAGTTCTCTGTCGCGTGGCCGCGCCTGTTGTGGTAGATGCAGAAGGGACGGTTGTCCATCTTCTTCTCGCCATCCTCTGCAGAGTCCTCTCGAGCGTGCTTAGCGCCGGGCTCAGCAGCCAGCACAGCAGTAGGCTTGCGCTTGGTCTCGTCACGCTTCTTGTGGGCCTTGGATCCCTCTGGAGGGTCGTCTGCAGAGGCCACCTTGGTGAAGAGGAGACCCTCTTCAGCCTTGGCACACTTGTCTGCGATGTCGAAGAGCTTCACGACAGAGGAGAGGGTATCGTGGATGCCGAGCTTCTCAAGCATCCTGCGGTTGGTGACGCCCTCTCTGAAGGCAGCAATGACGTGCGAGTCAGGGATGTTGGGGATTTTGTTGCGGACTTGGCTGAAGCGCTGGATGTACTTGCGGAGAGTCTCGCCAGACTTCTGGCGTACGGCGCGCAGGTCGTTGTAGGTGAGGGCGCGCTCGTACGTGCCCTTGAAGTTCGCGACGAACTGCTTGCAGAGGTCCTCCCAGGAGTCGATGGAGTCCTCAGGGAGGTTCAGGAGCCACGACAGGGCAGAGTCCCTGAGGGCGTGCGAGAACCAGTTCGCCATGACCTTGTCGTCTCCTCCCGCAGCTTGGATGGAGGTGGTGTAGAGCTGCAGGAACTCGATGGGGTTGTTCGTGCCATCGTAGCCCTTGGGGAGGTCTGGCCTGAACTTCTGCGGCCAGACGACGCGGCGCAGGTTGCGGGTGAAGGCCGTGCAGCCTGTGGCGTACGTGGCCACGCCGCCCTGGAGAGCTCTGCGGTTTTGGCGCCCGGCCTGGCCAATTTCCTCGACGATGCGCTTCTGGAGGTCCCGCTGGCGCTCCATCTCCACCCGCGCGTCCGGCGGCGTCCGCTGCACGATTTGACAATCATGCGGCGAGGACGCGTGAGAGGCGGCTTTGTTTGCCGCAGCCGGAGGTGGTCCTGGCGGAGGCGGAGGCGGAGGTGCTCCATGCGCGGCGGTGCCTGCGCGCCCGGAGTTGTGGTGCACCAGGGAGCGCGAAGGTGCTGGAACCGCGCGCGGCGCAGCCGCGATGTCGACGAGGTGCTGGAGACGGCCAAGCCAGTTGTCGTGCGCCTCGGCGGTGGGGCGGTAGCGGAAGAGCTCTGCTGCCATGAGCAGCGCAGTGTTTGGGCTGGGCGCCGGGCGTCCAAGCGTGGACGCGCTTTGGCGCCGAGATGGATGCGAGGACTCAGCGTCCTCGCTGTGCTCGTGGTCGACGTCTTCGTCGTAGCGGTCGTCCTCATCCTCGGTTGGTGCGCGGACGGCCGCGTGGCCTGGTGGTGTGGACGACGGGCTCGGTCTCAGCTCTGCCTGACGCGCGCCGGTTGGCGCGAGCAGCGCGAGTGTCCGCCATGGCGCAGAGGTCGATGGAGGTTGAATGCGCGCCTCAGCCCCCTACCTGGCGCGCCAATTGTCGGAGAACGACTCCCACGAAACAGGGGCAGTCACACTCGCGAAGAGAGTTCGTGTAAGGGGCTGAACACGACGTCAATCAACCCTCATCCGGCGCGGCGACGCTGCTCGTCGTGCCTGAGGAGGGACATCACGGCAGAGAGAGACACGGCGCGTACCCAGGTTCACGGCCCTCTTGTGGAGGTAAAACCGCTACGTCCTGCCTGTCTGTATTGCTGCTTGTAGAGGTTACAGTACAGCGTGCTTGCCGAGGGCACAGCTATGGCAATGGCTTGTACAAGGGGAGGGAAGCTCCTGTCTTCTTCTCCCTTGCGCTCAAGTAGCTAGACTAGGAGTAAAATGTCTTCGATCCCCCAGCAGGGTGGTGCACCAGCTCCTTTTATAGGCGTCCCGGGCCTCCTCCCTGTCCTCGTGCAGCGGAGGGGCTACCACATGGCGACAACGGTCGGGAGCACGGTGCACCGCTGCTTGGGCGTCCATGAGCGCGGTCCATGGGCACAAAAGCTGAGGCCGCAGCAGAGAGGCCGCCGTCCATCCAGGACGGCCAGCTGCTGCCGCAGAGGAGCGGGGGGAGTCCCCACGGTGACGTCGCGTTTGGCGCGTAGCGCCGGCCTGCTCCCTTATCACCAAAGAGGAAAGCATGGTGGTCTGCGCCGCTGCCCCGCTTTGTTGACTCCTTTATCACCAAAGTGGGACTGTAGCTCCGTCGTCACCCTGCGCAGAGGCGCGGTCACTCTGCGGCCGCTGCGGAAGCCATGTGCGCTCCGCAGAGCTTGCTTTACAGTGAAGGAACCCTCGCGTGGGCGGGAACGCCCTGTGGAGGATTCTGCGTTGACTTCCCCTCAGGGAAAGCTTCCTTGGAGAGGGGGCAGCGGAGTAGAGGCTCCACAGGCCTTAGCTGCCTCCTCAGGCCTCCGCGAGGCGATTCTGCCCCGCGGGCTCCCCAGGCTTGCAGACCTGGTCCTTAGCGAGATTCACTCGCCGAGTGTTGAGGGTTATAGAGGCCTGGCCCAGCACACCCTGGTTCTTACTGGGCTGACAGCGGGGTTTGGTGCACGCATTAACGCCGGCGTTAAGAGATATACAACGGCTCGTATATATCCTCTGTATATAGTGCAGGACCCCTCAGTTCACCAGGGGCTTCTCGTCTTTGGGCGAGAGACAATAATTAATGTCGAGATATTTGGATCATATCAAAGTAATCGCCGAGTTCACTACTGATCTGGGATCTATTCTGCGAACTAGCTCAGATTCGCTTTGGGTCAAATAAAAGATCAAAGTAGATGTCAAAGAAGAGGTCAGAGAAAGAGAGTGATTAATATTGCTATGAGTTGTATTTTGGTGAGATGTATTTTTGTCGAACACATTAAGTGCGCACTCTGGACGCACCCTGGACGTGCCATGACGTACTCTGGACGCGCTCTGAGCGCGCCATGGCGTGTTCTGGGCGCGCACTGGCGCCCATTTGTGTAAAAATTGGGCGCAAACTAAGCCTAGACCATTCTTAGTCTCTCCTAAATGGTACTTTCGTGAGTATTTTGAAATTATCACGTTGCAAGTCCAAAAAATAACTAAGCCTGGATCCTTCTTCGTAACCCCATAATGAATCTTTTGGTGAGGTTTTTGAATTTTAAATCTTGCAAGTCCAAAACACTTTCTCTTCACCGTTGACTTCATGGGCCATAGTTTGAGATATATCACAATAGGTACATGAAATTTTGGTAGGAATGTATATTGACCTTGTTCATCACCATGTAGATGAAAAACTAAGCCTGGATCCTTCTTAGTAACTCCAAAATGAATCTTTGGTGAGGTTTTTGAATTTTAGATCTTGCAAATCCAAAACACTTTCTCTTCACCCTTGACTTCATGGGCCATAGTTTGAGATATATCACAATAGGTACATGAAATTTGGTAGGAATGTATATAGACCTTGTTCATCACCATGTAGTTGAAAACTAAGCCTGGATCCTTTTTAGTAACTCCAAAATGAATCTTTGGTGAGGTTTTTTAATTTTATATCTCGCAAATCCAAAACACTTTCTCTTCACCCTTGACTTCATGGGCCATAGTTTGAGATATATCGATCACAATAGGTACATGAAATTTAGGTAGGAATGTATATAGACCTTGTTCATCACCATGTAGATGAAAAACTAAGCCTGGATCTTTTTAGTAACTCCAAAATGAATCTTTGGTGAGGTTTTTGAATTTTAAATCTCGCAAATCCAAAACACTTTCTCTTCACCCTTGACTTCATGGGCCATAGTTTGAGATATATATATATATATATGGATCACAATAGGTACATGAAATTTTGGTAGGAATGTATATAGACCTTGTTCATCACCATGTAGATGAAAAACTAAGCTTGGATCCTTCTTAGTAACTCCAAAATGAATCTTTGGTGAGGTTTTTGAATTTTAAATCTTGCAAATCCAAAACACCTTCTCTTTACCCTTAACTTCATGCGCCATAGTTTGAGATATATCACAATGGATACATGAAATTTTGGTATGAATGTATATAGACCTTGTTCATCACCATGTAGATGAAAAACTAAGCCTGGATCCTTTTTAGTAACTCCAAAATGAATCTTTGGTGAGGTTTTTGAATTTTAAATCTTGCAAATCCAAAACACTTTCTCTTCACCCTTGACTTCATGGGCCATAGTTTGAGATATATCGATATCGATCACAATAGGTACATGAAATTTTGGTAGGAATGTATATAGACCTTGTTCATCACCATGTAGATGAAAAACTAAGCCTGGATCCTTTTTAGTAACTCCAAAATGAATCTTTGGTGAGGTTTTTGAATTTTAAATCTTGCAAATCCAAAACACTTTCTCTTCACCCTTGACTTCATGGGCCATAGTTTGAGATATATCGATCACAATAGGTACATGAAATTTTGGTAGGAATGTATATAGACCTTGTTCATCACCATGTAGATGAAAAACTAAGCCTCGATCCTTCTTAGTTACTCCAAAATGAATCTTTGGTGAGGTTTTTGATTTTTAAATCTTGCAAATCCAAAACACCTTCTCTTCACCCTTTACTTCATGCGCCATAGTTTGAGATATATCACAATGGATACATGAAATTTTGGTATGAATGTATATAGACCTTGTTCATCACCATGTAGATGAAAAATTAAGCCTGGATCCTTTTAGTAACTCCAAAATGAATCTTTGGTGAGGTTTTGAATTTTAAATCTTGCAAATCCAAAACACTTTCTCTTCACCCTTGACTTCATGGGCCATAGTTTGAGATATATCGATCACAATAGGTACATGAAATTTAGGTAGGAATGTATATAGACCTTGTTCATCACCATGTAGATGAAAAACTAAGCCTGGATCCTTCTTAGTAACTCCAAAATGAATCTTTGGTGAGGTTTTTGAATTTTAAATCTTGCAAATCAAAAACACCTTCTCTTCACCCTTGACTTCATGCGCCATAGTTTGAGATATATCACAATGGATACATGAAATTTTGGTGTGAATGTATATTGACCTTGATCATCACCATGTAGATGAAAAACTAAGCCTGGATCCTTCTTAGTAACTCTAAAATGAATCTTTGGTGAGGTTTTTGAATTTTAGATCTTGCAAATCCAAAACACTTTCTCTTCACCCTTGACTTCAAGGGCCATAGTTTGAGATATATCACAATAGGTACGTGAAATTTTGGTAGGAATGTATATAGACCTTGTTCATCACCATGTAGTTGAAAACTAAGCCTGGATACTTTTTAGTAACTCCAAAATGAATCTTTGGTGAGGTTTTTTAATTTTAAATCTTGCAAATCCAAAACACTTTCTCTTCACCCTTGAGTTCATGGGCCATAGTTTGAGATATATCGATCACAATAGGTACATGAAATTTTGGTTGGAATGTATATAGACCTTGTTCATCACCATGTAGATGAAAAACTAAGCCTGGATCCTTTTTAGTAACTCCAAAATGAATCTTTGGTGAGGTTTTTGAATTTTAAATCTTGCAAATCCAAAACACTTTCTCTTCACCCTTGACTTCATGGGCCATAGTTTGAGATATATCGATCACAATAGGTACATGAAATTTTGGTAGGAATGTATATAGACCTTGTTCATCACCATGTAGATGAAAAACTAAGCATGGATCCTTCTTAGTAACTCCAAAATGAATCTTTGGTGAGGTTTTTGAATTTTAAATTTAAAATCCAAAACACCTTCTCTTCACCCTTGACTTCATGCACCATAGTTTCAGATATATCACAATGGATACATGAAATTATGGTATGAATGTATATAGACATGCTTGTTCATCACCATGTAGATGAAAAATTAAGCCTGGATCCTTTTTAGTAACTCCAAAATGAATCTTTGGTGAGGTTTTTGAATTTTAAATCTTGCAAATCCAAAACACTTTCTCTTCACCCTTGACTTCATGGGCCATAGTTTGAGATATATCGATCACAATAGGTACATGAAATTTTGTATGAATGTATATAGACCTTGTTCATAACCATGTAGATGAAAAACTAAGCATGGATCCTTCTTAGTAACTCCAAAATGAATCTTTGGTGAGGTTTTTGAATTTTAAATCTTGCAAATCCAAAACACCTTCTCTTCACCCTTGACTTCATGCGCCATAGTTTGAGATATATCACAATGGATACATGAAATTTTGGTATGAATGTATATAGACCATGTTCATCACCATGTAGAAGAAAAACTAAGCCTGGATCCTTTTTAGTAACTCCAAAATGAATCTTTGGTGAGGTTTTTGAATTTTAAATCTTGCAAATCCAAAACACTTTCTCTTCACCCTTGACTTCATGGGCCATAGTTTGAGATATATCGATCACAATAGGTACATGAAATTTTGGTAGGAATGTATATAGACCTTGTTCATCACCATGTAGATGAAAAACTAAGCCTCGATCCTTCTTAGTTACTCCAAAATGAATCTTTGGTGAGGTTTTTTATTTTTAAATCTTGCAAATCCAAAACACCTTCTCTTCACCCTTTACTTCATGCGCCATAGTTTGAGATATATCACAATGGATACATGAAATTTTGGTATGAATGTATATAGACCTTGTTCATCACCATGTAGATGAAAAACTAAGCCTGGATCCTTTTTAGTAACTCCAAAATGAATCTTTGGTGAGGTTTTTGAATTTTAAATCTTGCAAATCCAAAACACTTTCTCTTCACCCTTGACTTCATGGGCCATAGTTTGAGATATATCGATCACAATAGGTACATGAAATTTAGGTAGGAATGTATATAGACCTTGTTCATCACCATGTAGATGAAAAACTAAGCCTGGATCCTTCTTAGTAACTCCAAAATGAATCTTTGGTGAGGTTTTTGAATTTTAAATCTTGCAAATCAAAAACACCTTCTCTTCACCCTTGACTTCATGCGCCATAGTTTGAGATATATCACAATGGATACATGAAATTTTGGTGTGAATGTATATTGACCTTGTTCATCACCATGTAGATGAAAAACTAAGCCTGGATCCTTCTTAGTAACTCTAAAATGAATCTTTGGTGAGGTTTTTGAATTTTAGATCTTGCAAATCCAAAACACTTTCTCTTCACCCTTGACTTCAAGGGCCATAGTTTGAGATATATCACAATAGGTACGTGAAATTTTGGTAGGAATGTATATAGACCTTGTTCATCACCATGTAGTTGAAAACTAAGCCTGGATACTTTTTAGTAACTCCAAAATGAATCTTTGGTGAGGTTTTTTAATTTTAAATCTTGCAAATCCAATACACTTTCTCTTCACCCTTGAGTTCATGGGCCATAGTTTGAGATATATCGATCACAATAGGTACATGAAATTTTGGTTGGAATGTATATAGACCTTGTTCATCACCATGTAGATGAAAAACTAAGCCTGGATCCTTTTTAGTAACTCCAAAATGAATCTTTGGTGAGGTTTTTGAATTTTAAATCTTGCAAATCCAAAACACTTTCTCTTCACCCTTGACTTCATGGGCCATAGTTTGAGATATATCGATCACAATAGGTACATGAAATTTTAGTAGGAATGTATATAGACCTTGTTCATCACCATGTAGATGAAAAAACTAAGCATGGATCCTTCTTAGTAACTCCAAAATGAATCTTTGGTGAGGTTTTTGAATTTTAAATCTTGAAATCCAAAACACCTTCTCTTCACCCTTGACTTCATGCACCATAGTTTCAGATATATCACAATGGATACATGAAATTATGGTATGAATGTATATAGACATGCTTGTTCATCACCATGTAGATGAAAAATTAAGCCTGGATCCTTTTTAGTAACTCCAAAATGAATCTTTGGTGAGGTTTTTGAATTTTAAATCTTGCAAATCCAAAACACTTTCTCTTCACCCTTGACTTCATGGGCCATAGTTTGAGATATATCGATCACAATAGGTACATGAAATTTTGTATGAATGTATATAGACCTTGTTCATAACCATGTAGATGAAAAACTAAGCATGGATCCTTCTTAGTAACTCCAAAATGAATCTTTGGTGAGGTTTTTGAATTTTAAATCTTGCAAATCCAAAACACCTTCTCTTCACCTTGACTTCATGCGCCATAGTTTGAGATATATCACAATGGATACATGAAATTTTGGTATGAATGTATATAGACCATGTTCATCACCATGTAGAAGAAAAACTAAGCCTGGATCCTTTTTAGTAACTCCAAAATGAATCTTTGGTGAGGTTTTTGAATTTTAAATCTTGCAAATCCAAAACACTTTCTCTTCACCCTTGACTTCATGGCCATAGTTTGAGATATATCGATCACAATAGGTACATGAAATTTTGGTAGGAATGTATATAGACCTTGTTCATCACCATGTAGATGAAAAACTAAGCCTCGATCCTTCTTAGTTACTCCAAAATGAATCTTTGGTGAGGTTTTTGATTTTTAAATCTTGCAAATCCAAAACACCTTCTCTTCACCCTTTACTTCATGCGCCATAGTTTGAGATATATCACAATGGATACATGAAATTTTGGTATGAATGTATATAGACCTTGTTCATCACCATGTAGATGAAAAACTAAGCCTGGATCCTTTTAGTAGTAACTCCAAAATGAATCTTTGGTGAGGTTTTTGAATTTTAAATCTTGCAAATCCAAAACACTTTCTCTTCACCCTTGACTTCATGGGCCATAGTTTGAGATATATCGATCACAATAGGTACATGAAATTTAGGTAGGAATGTATATAGACCTTGTTCATCACCATGTAGATGAAAAACTAAGCCTGGATCCTTCTTAGTAACTCCAAAATGAATCTTTGGTGAGGTTTTTGAATTTTAAATCTTGCAAATCAAAAACACCTTCTCTTCACCCTTGACTTCATGCGCCATAGTTTGAGATATATCACAATGGATACATGAAATTTTGGTGTGAATGTATATTGACCTTGTTCATCACCATGTAGATGAAAAACTAAGCCTGGATCCTTCTTAGTAACTCTAAAATGAATCTTTGGTGAGGTTTTTGAATTTTAGATCTTGCAAATCCAAAACACTTTCTCTTCACCCTTGACTTCAAGGGCCATAGTTTGAGATATATCACAATAGGTACGTGAAATTTTGGTAGGAATGTATATAGACCTTGTTCATCACCATGTAGTTGAAAACTAAGCCTGGATACTTTTTAGTAACTCCAAAATGAATCTTTGGTGAGGTTTTTTAATTTTAAATCTTGCAAATCCAATACACTTTCTCTTCACCCTTGAGTTCATGGGCCATAGTTTGAGATATATCGATCACAATAGGTACATGAAATTTTGGTTGGAATGTATATAGACCTTGTTCATCACCATGTAGATGAAAAACTAAGCCTGGATCCTTTTTAGTAACTCCAAAATGAATCTTTGGTGAGGTTTTTGAATTTTAAATCTTGCAAATCCAAAACACTTTCTCTTCACCCTTGACTTCATGGGCCATAGTTTGAGATATATCGATCACAATAGGTACATGAAATTTTAGTAGGAATGTATATAGACCTTGTTCATCACCATGTAGATGAAAAACTAAGCATGGATCCTTCTTAGTAACTCCAAAATGAATCTTTGGTGAGGTTTTTGAATTTTAAATCTTGAAATCCAAAACACCTTCTCTTCACCCTTGACTTCATGCACCATAGTTTCAGATATATCACAATGGATACATGAAATTATGGTATGAATGTATATAGACATGCTTGTTCATCACCATGTAGATGAAAAATTAAGCCTGGATCCTTTTTAGTAACTCCAAAATGAATCTTTGGTGAGGTTTTTGAATTTTAAATCTTGCAAATCCAAAACACTTTCTCTTCACCCTTGACTTCATGGGCCATAGTTTGAGATATATCGATCACAATAGGTACATGAAATTTTGTATGAATGTATATAGACCTTGTTCATAACCATGTAGATGAAAAACTAAGCATGGATCCTTCTTAGTAACTCCAAAATGAATCTTTGGTGAGGTTTTTGAATTTTAAATCTTGCAAATCCAAAACACCTTCTCTTCACCCTTGACTTCATGCGCCATAGTTTGAGATATATCACAATGGATACATGAAATTTTGGTATGAATGTATATAGACCATGTTCATCACCATGTAGATGAAAAACTAAGCCTGGATCCTTTTTAGTAACTCCAAAATGAATCTTTGGTAAGGTTTTTAAATTTTAAATCTTGCAAATCCAAAACACTTTCTCTTCACCCTTGACTTCATGGGCCATAGTTTGAGATATATCGATCACAATAGGTACATGAAATTTTGGTAGGAATGTATATAGACCTTGTTCATCACCATGTAGATGAAAAACTAAGCCTGGATCCTTCTTAGTAACTCCAAAATGAATCTTTGGTGAGGTTTTTGAATTTTAAATCTTGCAAATCCAAAACACCTTCTCTTCACCCTTGACTTCATGCGCCATAGTTTGAGATATATCACAATGGATACATGAAATTTTGGTATGAATGTATATAGACCTTGTTCATCACCATGTAGATGAAAAACTAAGCATGGATCCTTTTTAGTAACTCCAAAATGAATCTTTGGTGAGGTTTTTGAATTTTAAATCTTGCAAATCCAAAACACTTCTCTTCACCCTTGACTTCATGCGCCATAGTTTGAGATATATCACAATGGATACATGAAATTTTGGTATGAATGTATATAGACCTTGTTCATCGCCATCTAGATGAAAAACTAAGCCTGGATCCTTTTTAGTAACTCCAAAATGAATCTTTGGTAAGGTTTTTTAATTTTAAATCTTGCAAATCCAAAACACTTTTCTTCACCCTGACTTCATGGGCCATAGTTTGAGATATATCGATCACAATAGGTACATGAAATTTTGTAGGAATGTATATAGACCTTGTTCATCACCATGTAGATGAAAAACTAAGCCTGGATCCTTCTTAGTAACTCCAAAATGAATCTTTGGTGAGGTTTTTGAATTTTAAATCTTGCAAATCCAAAACACCTTCTCTTCACCCTTGACTTCATGCGCCATAGTTTGAGATATATCATAATGGATACATGAAATTTTGGTATGAATGTATAAAGACCTTGTTCATCACCATGTAGATGAAAAACTAAGCCTGGATCCTTTTTAGTAACTCCAAAATGAATCTTCGGTGAGGTTTTTGAATTTTAAATCTTGCAAATCCAAAACACTTTCTCTTCACCCTTGACTTCATGGCCATAGTTTGAGATATATCGATCACAATAGGTACATGAAATTTTGGTAGAATGTATATAGACCTTGTTCATCACCATGTAGATGAAAAACTAAGCATGGATCCTTCTTAGTAACGCCAAAATGAATCTTTGGTGAGGTTTTTGAATTTTAAATCTTGAAATCCAAAACACCTTCTCTTCACCCTTGACTTCATGCGCCATAGTTTCAGATATATCACAATGGATACATTAAATTTTGGTATGAATATATATAGACCTGCTTGTTCATCACCATGTAGATGAAAAACTAAGCCTGGATCCTTTTTAGTAACTCCAAAATGAATCTTTGGTGAGGTTTTTGAATTTTAAATCTTGCAAATCCAAAACACTTTCTCTTCACCCTTGACTTCATGGCCATAGTTTGAGATATATCGATCACAATAGGTACATGAAATTTTGGTATGAATGTATATAGACCTTGTTCATTACCATGTAGATGAAAAACTAAGCATGGATCCTTCTTAGTAACTCCAAAATGAATCTTTGGTGAGGTTTTTGAATTTTAAATCTTGCAAATCCAAAACACCTTCTCTTCACCCTTGACTTCATGCGCCATAGTTTGAGATATATCACAATGGATACATGAAATTTTGGTATGAATGTATATAGACCATGTTCATCACCATGTAGATGAAAAACTAAGCCTGGATCCTTTTAGTAACTCCAAAATGAATCTTTGGTAAGGTTTTTAATTTTCAATCTTGCAAATCCAAAACACTTTCTCTTCACCCTTGACTTCATGGGCCATAGTTTGAGATATATCGATCACAATAGGTACATGAAATTTTGGTAGGAATGTATATAGACCTTGTTCATCACCATGTAGATGAAAAACTAAGCCTGGATCCTTCTTAGTAACTCCAAAATGAATCTTTGGCGAGGTTTTGAATTTTAAATCATGCAAATCCAAAACACCTTCTCTTCACCCTTGACTTCATGCGCCATAGTTTGAGATATATCACAATGGATACATGAAATTTTGGTATGAATGTATATAGACCTTGTTCATCACCATGTAAATGAAAAACTAAGCATGGATCCTTTTTAGTAACTCCAAAATGAATCTTTGGTGAGGTTTTTGAATTTTAAATCTTTTAAATCCAAAACACCTTCTCTTCACCCTTGACTTCATGCGCCATAGTTTGAGATATATCACAATGGATACATGAAATTTTGGTATGAATGTATATAGACCTTGTTCATCACCATGTAGATGAAAAACTAAGCCTGGATCCTTTTTAGTAACTCCAAAATGAATCTTTGGTAAGGTTTTTAATTTTAAATCTTGCAAATCCAAAACACTTTTCTTCACCCTTGACTTCATGGGCCATAGTTTGAGATATATCGATCACAATAGGTACATGAAATTTTTGGTAGGAATGTATATAGACCTTGTTCATCACCATGTAGATGAAAAACTAAGCCTGGATCCTTCTTAGTAACTCCAAAATGAATCTTTGGTGAGGTTTTTGAATTTTAAATCTTGCAAATCCAAAACACCTTCTCTTCACCCTTGACTTCATGCGCCATAGTTTGAGATATATCATAATGGATACATGAAATTTTGGTATGAATGTATACAGACCTTGTTCATCACCATGTAGATGAAAAACTAAGCCTGGATCCTTTTTAGTAACTCCAAAATGAATCTTTGGTGAGGTTTTTGAATTTTAAATCTTGCAAATCCAAAACACTTTCTCTTCACCCTTGACTTCATGGGCCATAGATGAGATATATCGATCACAATAGGTACATGAAATTTTGGTAGGAATGTATATAGAGCTTGTTCATCACCATGTAGATGAAAAACTAAGCATGGATCCTTCTTAGTAACTCCAAAATGAATCTTTGGTGAGGTTTTTGAATTTTAAATCTTGAAATCTAAAACACCTTCGCTTCACCCTTGACTTCATGCGCCATAGTTTCAGATATATCACAATGGATACATGAAATTTTGGTATGAATGTATATAGACCTGCTTGTTCATCACCATGTAGATGAAAAACTAAGCCTGGATCCTTTTTAGTAACTCCAAAATGAATCTTTGGTGAGGTTTTTGAATTTTAAATCTTGCAAATCCAAAACACTTTCTCTTCACCCTTGACTTCATGGGCCATAGTTTGAGATATATCGATCACAATAGGTACATGAAATTTTGGTATGAATGTATATAGACCTTGTTCATCACCATGTAGATGAAAAACTAAGCATGGATCCTTCTTAGTAACTCCAAAATGAATCTTTGGTGAGGTTTTTGAATTTTAAATCTTGCAAATCCAAAACACCTTCTCTTCACCCTTGACTTCATGCGCCATAGTTTGAGATATATCACAATGGATACATGAAATTTTGGTATGAATGTATATAGACCATGTTCATCACAATGTACATGAAAAACTAAGCCTGGATCCTTTTAGTAACTCCAAAATGAATCTTTGGTAAGGTTTTTTAATTTTAAATCTTGCAAATCCAAAACACTTTCTCTTCACCCTTGACTTCATGGAAAATAGTTTGAGATATATCGATCACAATAGGTACATGAAATTTTGGTAGGAATGTATATAGACCTTGTTCATCACCATGTAGATGAAAAACTAAGCCTGGATCCTTCTTAGTAACTCCAAAATGAATCTTTGGCGAGGTTTTGAATTTTAAATCATGCAAATCCAAAACACCTTCTCTTCACCCTTGACTTCATGCGCCATAGTTTGAGATATATCACAATGGATACATGAAATTTTGGTATGAATGTATATAGACCTTGTTCATCACCATGTAAATGAAAAACTAAGCATGGATCCTTTTTAGTAACTCCAAATGAATCTTTGGTGAGGTTTTTGAATTTTAAATCTTTTAAATCCAAAACACCTTCTCTTCACCCTTGACTTCATGCGCCATAGTTTGAGATATATCACAATGGATACATGAAATTTTGGTATGAATGTATATAGACCTTGTTCATCACCATCTAGATGAAAAACTAAGCCTGGATCCTTTTTAGTAACTCCAAAATGAATCTTTGGTAAGGTTTTTTAATTTTAAATCTTGCAAATCCAAAACACTTTCTTCACCCTTGACTTCATGGGCCATAGTTTGAGATATATCGATCACAATAGGTACATGAAATTTTTGTAGGAATGTATATAGACCTTGTTCATCACCATGTAGATGAAAAACTAAGCCTGGATCCTTCTTAGTAACTCCAAAATGAATCTTTGGTGAGGTTTTTGAATTTTAAATCTTGCAAATCCAAAACACCTTCTCTTCACCCTTGACTTCATGCGCCATAGTTTGAGATATATCATAATGGATACATGAAATTTTGGTATGAATGTATACAGACCTTGTTCATCACCATGTAGATGAAAAACTAAGCCTGGATCCTTTTTAGTAACTCCAAAATGAATCTTTGGTGAGGTTTTTGAATTTTAAATCTTGCAAATCCAAAACACTTTCTCTTCACCCTTGACTTCATGGGCCATAGATGAGATATATCGATCACAATAGGTACATGAAATTTTGGTAGGAATGTATATAGAGCTTGTTCATCACCATGTAGATGAAAAACTAAGCATGGATCCTTCTTAGTAACTCCAAAATGAATCTTTGGTGAGGTTTTTGAATTTTAAATCTTGAAATCTAAAACACCTTCGCTTCACCCTTGACTTCATGCGCCATAGTTTCAGATATATCACAATGGATACATGAAATTTTGGTATGAATGTATATAGACCTGCTTGTTCATCACCATGTAGATGAAAAACTAAGCCTGGATCCTTTTTAGTAACTCCAAAATGAATCTTTGGTGAGGTTTTTGAATTTTAAATCTTGCAAATCCAAAACACTTTCTCTTCACCCTTGACTTCATGGGCCATAGTTTGAGATATATCGATCACAATAGGTACATGAAATTTTGGTATGAATGTATATAGACCTTGTTCATCACCATGTAGATGAAAAACTAAGCATGGATCCTTCTTAGTAACTCCAAAATGAATCTTTGGTGAGGTTTTTGAATTTTAAATCTTGCAAATCCAAAACACCTTCTCTTCACCCTTGACTTCATGCGCCATAGTTTGAGATATATCACAATGGATACATGAAATTTTGGTATGAATGTATATAGACCATGTTCATCACAATGTACATGAAAAACTAAGCCTGGATCCTTTTTAGTAACTCCAAAATGAATCTTTGGTAAGGTTTTTTAATTTTAAATCTTGCAAATCCAAAACACTTTCTCTTCACCCTTGACTTCATGGAAAATAGTTTGAGATATCGATCACAATAGGTACATGAAATTTTGGTAGGAATGTATATAGACCTTGTTCATCACCATGTAGATGAAAAACTAAGCCTGGATCCTTCTTAGTAACTCCAAAATGAATCTTTGGTGAGGTTTTTGAATTTTAAATCTTGCAAATCCAAAACACCTTCTCTTCACCCTTGATTTCATGCGCCATAGTTTGAGATATATCACAATGGATACATGAAATTTTGGTATGAATGTATATAGACCTTGTTCATCACCATGTAGATGAAAAACTAAGCATGGATCCTTTTTAGTAACTCCAAAATGAATCTTTGCTGAGGTTTTTGAATTTTAAATCTTGCAAATCCAAAACACCTTCTCTTCACCCTTGACTTCATGCGCCATAGTTTGAGATATATCACAATGGATACATGAAATTTTGGTATGAATGTATATAGACCTTGTTCATCACCATCTAGATGAAAAACTAAGCCTGGATCCTTTTTAGTAACTCCAAAATGAATCTTTGGTAAGGTTTTTAATTTTAAATCTTGCAAATCCAAAACACTTTTCTTCACCCTTGACTTCATGGGCCATAGTTTGAGATATATCGATCACAATAGGTACATGAAATTTTTGTAGGAATGTATATAGACCTTGTTCATCACCATGTAGATGAAAAACTAAGCCTGGATCCTTCTTAGTAACTCCAAAATGAATCTTTGGTGAGGTTTTTGAATTTTAAATCTTGCAAATCCAAAACACCTTCTCTTCACCCTTGACTTCATGCGCCATAGTTTGCGATATATCATAATGGATACATAAAATTTTGGTATGAATGTATACAGACCTTGTTCATCACCATGTAGATGAAAAACTAAGCCTGGATCCTTTTTAGTAACTCCAAAATGAATCTTTGGTGAGGTTTTTGAATTTTAAATCTTGCAAATCCAAAACACCTTCTCTTCGCCCTTGACTTCATGCGCCATAGTTTGAGATATATCACAATGGATACATGAAATTTTGGTATGAATGTATATAGACCTGCTTGTTCATCACCATGTAGATGAAAAACTAAGCCTCGATCCTTTTTAGTAACTCCAAAATGAATCTTTGGTGAGGTTTTTGAATTTTAAATCTTGCAAATCCAAAACACTTTCTCTTCACCCTTGACTTCATGGGCCATAGTTTGAGATATATCGATCACAATAGGTACATGAAATTTTGGTATGAATGTATATAGACCTTGTTCATCACCATGTAGATGAAAAACTAAGCATGGATCCTTCTTAGTAACTCCAAAATGAATCTTTGGTGAGGTTTTTGAATTTTAAATCTTGCAAATCCAAAACACCTTCTCTTCACCCTTGACTTCATGCGCCATAGTTTGAGATATATCACAATGGATACATGAAATTTTGGTATGAATGTATATAGACCATGTTCATCACATGTACATGAAAAACTAAGCCTGGATCCTTTTAGTAACTCCAAAATGAATCTTTGGTAAGGTTTTTAATTTTAAATCTTGCAAATCCAAAACACTTTCTCTTCACCCTTGACTTCATGGGAAATAGTTTGAGATATATCGATCACAATAGGTACATGAAATTTTGGTAGGAATGTATATAGACCTTGTTCATCACCATGTAGATGAAAAACTAAGCCTGGATCCTTCTTAGTAACTCCAAAATGAATCTTTGGTGAGGTTTTTGAATTTTAAATCTTGCAAATCCAAAACACCTTCTCTTCACCCTTGACTTCATGCGCCATAGTTTGAGATATATCACAATGGATACATGAAATTTTGGTATGAATGTATATAGACCTTGTTCATCACCATGTAGATGAAAAACTAAGCATGGATCCTTTTTAGTAACTCCAAAATGAATCTTTGGTGAGGTTTTTGAATTTTAAATCTTGCAAATCCAAAACACCTTCTCTTCACCTTGACTTCATGCGCCATAGTTTGAGATATATCACAATGGATACATGAAATTTTGGTATGAATGTATATAGACCTTGTTCATCACCATCTAGATGAAAAACTAAGCCTGGATCCTTTTTAGTAACTCCAAAATGAATCTTTGGTAAGGTTTTTTAATTTTAAATCTTGCAAATCCAAAACACTTTTCTTCACCCTTGACTTCATGGGCCATAGTTTGAGATATATCGATCACAATAGGTACATGAAATTTTTGTAGGAATGTATATAGACCTTGTTCATCACCTTGTAGATGAAAAACTAAGCCTGGATCCTTCTTAGTAACTCCAAAATGAATCTTTGGTGAGGTTTTTAAATTTTAAATCTTGCAAATCCAAAACACCTTCTCTTCACCCTTGACTTCATGCGCCATAGTTTGCGATATATCATAATGGATACATAAAATTTTGGTATGAATGTATACAGACCTTGTTCATCACCATGTAGATGAAAAACTAAGCCTGGATCCTTTTTAGTAACTCCAAAATGAATCTTTGGTGAGGTTTTTGAATTTTAAATCTTGCAAATCCAAAACACCTTCTCTTCGCCCTTGACTTCATGCGCCATAGTTTGAGATATATCACAATGGATACATGAAATTTTGGTATGAATGTATATAGACCTGCTTGTTCATCACCATGTAGATGAAAAACTAAGCCTGAATCCTTTTTAGTAGCTCCAAAATGAATCTTTGGTGAGGTTTTTGAATTTTAAATCTTGCAAATCCAAAACACACTTTCTCTTCACCCTTGACTTCATGGGCCATAGTTTGAGGTATATCGATATCGATCACAATAGGTACATGAAATTTTGGTTGGAATGTATATAGACCTTGTTCATCACCATGTAGATGAAAAACTAAGTCTGGATCCTTCTTAGTAACTCCAAAATGAATCTTTGCTAAGGTTTTTTAATTTTAAATCTTGCAAATCCAAAACACTTTCTCTTCACCCTTGACTTCATGGGCCATAGTTTGAGATATATCGATCACAATAGGTACATGAAATTTTGGTAGGAATGTATATAGACCTTGTTCATCACCATGTAGATGAAAAACTAAGCCTGGATCCTTCTTAGTAACTCCAAAATGAATCTTTGGTGAGGTTTTTGAATTTTAAATCTTGCAAATCCAAAACACCTTCTCTTCACCCTTGACTTCATGCGCCATAGTTTGAGATATATCACAATGGATACATGAAATTTTGGTATGAATGTATACAGACCTTGTTCATCACCATGTAGATGAAAAACTAAGCCTGGATCCTTTTTAGTAACTCCAAAATGAATCTTTGGTGAGGTTTTTGAATTTTAAATCTTGCAAATACAAAACACCTTCTCTTCACCCTTGACTTCATGCGCCATAGTTTGAGATATATCACAATGGATACATGAAATTTTGGTATGAATGTATATAGACCTGCTTGTTCATCACCATGTAGATGAAAAACTAAGCCTGGATCCTTTTTAGTAACTCCAAAATGAATCTTTGGTGAGGTTTTTGAATTTTAAATCTTGCAAATCCAAAACACTTTCTCTTCACCCTTGACTTCATGGGCCATAGTTTGAGATATATCGATCACAATAGGTACATGAAATTTTGGTAGGAATGTATATAGACCTTGTTCATCACCATGTAGATGAAAAACTAAGCCTGGATCCTTTTTAGTAACTCCAAAATGAATCTTTGGTGAGGTTTTTGAATTTTAAATCTTGCAAATCCAAAACACCTTCTCTTCGCCCTTGACTTCATGCGCCATAATTTGAGATATATCACAATGGATACATGAAATTTTGGTATGAATGTATATAGACCTGCTTGTTCATCACCATGTAGATGAAAAACTAAGCCTGGATCCTTTTTAGTAGCTCCAAAATGAATCTTTGGTGAGGTTTTTGAATTTTAAATCTTGCAAATCCAAAACACTTTCTCTTCACCCTTGACTTCATGGGCCATAGTTTGAGATATATCGATCACAATAGGTACATGAAATTTTGGTAGGAATGTATATAGACCTTGTTCATCACCATGTAGATGAAAAACTAAGCATGGATCCTTCTTAGTAACTCCAAAATGAATCTTTGGTGAGGTTTTTGAATTTTAAATCTTGAAATCCAAAACACCTTCTCTTCACCCTTGACTTCATGCACCATAGTTTCAGATATATCACAATGGATACATGAAATTATGGTATGAATGTATATAGACATGCTTGTTCATCACCATGTAGATGAAAAATTAAGCCTGGATCCTTTTTAGTAACTCCAAAATGAATCTTTGGTGAGGTTTTTGAATTTTAAATCTTGCAAATCCAAAACACTTTCTCTTCACCCTTGACTTCATGGGCCATAGTTTGAGATATATCGATCACAATAGGTACATGAAATTTTGGTAGGAATGTATATAGACCTTGTTCATCACCATGTAGATGAAAAACTAAGCCTGGATCCTTTTTAGTAACTCTAAAATGAATCTTTGGTGAGGTTTTTGAATTTTAAATCTTGCAAATCCAAAACACCTTCTCTTCGCCCCTGACTTCATGCGCCATAGTTTGAGATATATCACAATGGATACATGAAATTTTGGTATGAATGTATATAGACCTGCTTGTTCATCACCATGTAGATGAAAAACTAAGCCTGGATCCTTTTTAGTAGCTCCAAAATGAATCTTTGGTGAGGTTTTTGAATTTTAAATCTTGCAAATCGAAAACACACTTTCTCTTCACCCTTGACTTCATGGGACATAGTTTGAGATATCAATATCGATCACAATAGGTACATGAAATTTTGGTAGGAATGTATATAGACCTCGTTCATCACCATGTAGATGAAAAACTAAGTCTGGATCCTTCTTAGTAACTCCAAAATGAATCTTTGGTAAGGTTTTTTAATTTTAAATCTTGCAAATCCAAAACACTTTCTCTTCACCCTTGACTTCATGGGCCATAGTTTGAGATATATCGATCACAATAGGTACATGAAATTTTGGTAGGAATGTATATAGACCTTGTTCATCACCATGTAGATGAAAAACCAAGCCTGGATCCTTTTTAGTAACTCCAAAATGAATCTTTGGTGAGGTTTCTGAATTTTATATCTTGCAAATCCAAAACACCTTCTCTTCACCCTTGACTTCATGCACCATAGTTTGAGATATATCACAATGGATACATGAAATTTTGGTATGAATGTATATAGACCTTGTTCATCACCATGTAGATGAAAAACTAAGCCTGGATCCATTTTAGTAACTCCAAAATGAATCTTTGGTAAGGTTTTTTAATTTTAAATCTTGCAAATCCAAAACACTTTCTCTTCACCCTTGACTTCATGGGCCATAGTTTGAGATATATCGATCACAATAGGTACATGAAATTTTGGTAGGAATGTATATAGACCTTGTTCATCACCATGTAGATGAAAAACTAAGCCTGGTTCCTTCTTAGTAACTCCAAAATGAATCTTTGGTGAGGTTTTGAATTTTAAATCTTGCAAATCCAAAACACCTTCTCTTCACCCTTGACTTCATGCGCCATAGTTTGAGATATATCACAATGGATACATGAAATTTTGGTATGAATGTATATAGACCTTGTTCATCACCATGTAGATGAAAAACTAAGCATGGATCCTTTTTAGTAACTCCAAAATGAATCTTTGGTGAGGTTTTTGAATTTTAAATCTTGCAAATCCAAAACACCTTCTCTTCACCCTTGACTTCATGCGCCATAGTTTGAGATATATCACAATGGATACATGAAATTTTGGTATGAATGTATATAGACCTTGTTCATCACCATCTAGATGAAAAACTAAGCCTGGATCCTTTTTAGTAACTCCAAAATGAATCTTTGGTGAGGTTTTTGAATTTTAAATCTTGCAAATCCAAAACACCTTCTCTTCACCCTTGACTTCATGCGCCATAGTTTGCGATATATCATAATGGATACATGAAATTTTGGTATGAATGTATACAGACCTTGTTCATCACCATGTAGATGAAAAACTAAGCCTGGATCCTTTTTAGTAACTCCAAAATGAATCTTTGGTGAGGTTTTTGAATTTTAAATCTTGCAAATCCAAAACACCTTCTCTTCGCCCTTGACTTCATGCGCCATAGTTTGAGATATATCACAATGGATACATGAAATTTTGGTATGAATGTATATAGACCTGCTTGTTCATCACCATGTGGATGAAAAACTAAGCCTGGATCCTTTTTAGTAGCTCCAAAATGAATCTTTGGTGAGGTTTTTGAATTTTAAATCTTGCAAATCCAAAACACTTTCTCTTCACCCTTGACTTCATGAGCCATAGTTTGAGATATATCAATATCGATCACAATAGGTACATGAAATTTTGGTAGGAATGTATATAGACCTTGTTCATCACCATGTAGATGAAAAACTAAGCCTGGATCCTTCTTAGTAACTCCAAAATGAATCTTTGGTAAGGTTTTTTAATTTTAAATCTTGCAAATCCAAAACACTTTCTCTTCACCCTTGACTTCATGGGCCATAGTTTGAGATATATCGATCACAATAGGTACATGAAATTTTGGTAGGAATGTATATAGACCTTGTTCATCACCATGTAGTTGAAAACTAAGCCTGGATCCTTTTTAGTAACTCCAAAATGAATCTTTGGTGAGGTTTTTTAATTTTAAATCTTGCAAATCCAAAACACTTTCTCTCCACCCTTGACTTCATGGGCCATAGTTTGAGATATATCGATCACAATAGGTACATGAAATTTTGGTAGGAATGTATATAGACCTTGTTCATCACCATGTAGATGAAAAACTAAGCCTGGATCCTTTTTAGTAACTCCAAAATGAATCTTTGGTGAGGTTTTTGAATTCTAAATCTTGCAAATCCAAAACACTTTCTCTTCACCCTTGACTTCATGGGCCATAGTTTGAGATATATCGATCAAAATAGGTACATGAAATTTTGGTAGGAATGTATATAGACCTTGTTCATCACCATGTAGATGAAAAACTAAGCATGGATCCTTCTTAGTAACTCCAAAATGAATCTTTGGTGAGGTTTTTGAATTTTAAATCTTGCAAATCGAAAACACCTTCTCTTCACCCTTGACTTCATGCGCCATAGTTTGAGATATATCACAATGGATACATGAAATTTTGGTATGAATGTATACAGACCTTGTTCATCACCATGTAGATGAAAAACTAAGCCCGGATCCTTTTAAGTAACTCCAAAATGAATCTTTGGTGAGGTTTTTGAATTTTAAATCTTGCAAATCCAAAACACCTTCTCTTCACCCTTGACTTCATGCGCCATAGTTTGAGATATATCACAATGGATACATGAAATTTTGGTATGAATGTATATAGACCTGCTTGTTCATCACCATGTAGATGAAAAACTAAGCCTGGATCCTTTTTAGTAACTCCAAAATGAATCTTTGGTGAGGTTTTTGAATTTTAAATCTTGCAAATCCAAAACACTTTCTCTTCACCCTTGACTTCATGGGCCATAGTTTGAGATATATCGATATCGATCACAATAGGTACATGAAATTTTGGTAGGAATGTATATAGACCTTGTTCATCACCATGTAGATGAAAAACTAAGCCTGGATCCTTCTTAGTAACTCCAAAATGAATCTTTGGTGAGGTTTTTGAATTTTAAATCTTGCAAATCCAAAACACCTTCTCTTCACCCTTGACTTCATGCGCCATAGTTTGAGATATATCACAATAGATACATGAAATTTTGGTATGAATGTATATAGACCTTGTTTATCGACTTGAATCGTTAGTATATGACATAAGAAGACTATAACCGCAGGATTTCCCTTTTTTTGATTGTTTTGAATTTTTTGAGCTCATTTCAAATATCAGTCAAACCTAACTTTAACCAACACTTAAACAAGTTTAAAACATGTAAATGAAAAACTAAGCCTGGATCATTCTTAGTAACTCCAAAATGAATCTTTCGTGAGGTTTTTGAATTTTAAATCTTGCGAATCCAAAACACCGTCTCTTCACCCTTGACTTCATGCGCCATAGTTTGAGATATATCACAATAGATACATGGATCATATCAATGGATACATTCAGTTCTAACACTGCATACAGTGCTCACTTGTTCAGAAATAGCACAACACAGCCCAGTTCTGCAAGCACAAGGCACTGCCTGCTACATTATTCAGTCGTTCTAGATCTGCATCCAGTACTACAATGCAACATTCACTTCTAACACCTACTACACGCTGGTACATTCAGTTCTAATTCTGCTACACAGCTACATTCAGTTCTAACACTGCATACAGTGCTCACTTCTTCAGAAATAGCACAACACAGCCCACTTCTGCAAGCACAAGGCAACCAACTACAATCTTCAGAAGGAGATTTGCATGTTTGAACAACAACAAAACCTCTTTAAGCATGTTTATCACCAGCTGATCTTGTCTAGGAACGGTAGCTCGACGTTCCGCCTCCCTTAGGAGCAGTTCGTCCCTCCTCTCCCCTGCCCATTCAGTAGCTTGATATGCATCATTTCCTGTCAGTTGGTTCTTCTCGATCAAGTAGAGCACATATTCGAGCTCCCAGTGGAAGAAGTTGCACGCATGCTATGAATTGAACAAACAATGTACAGTTAAACACTAACCAGCGGACAGTGATACAGACAAAATTAAGAAGAGAAGACCATGAAATCACACCAAAAGCTTCATGGTTTGAACACCTACCTCCGGCGGTTTAATCCCATGCCTCTCACACTTGTAGAAGACCCAGCCCTTGTGCTCATTAGTGCCGGAGGTCTTGACAACGACGGTTTGACCACATTGGGGGCAGGCAATGCGTGGGATGAAGGGTCAGCGGCGGCGCACAACAGAGCGGGATGAGCTTGCGGTCGACATGGCGCAGCAGATCTACGGCGGCGGAGGCTCAGCGAATGCGACGGCGACGAACCTACGGCGGCGATGGCGGGGCAGTTGCTTTTTCTCTAAAAAATAAATGAGATAGCTCTGGCTGGGGTTCGAAAGAAGGGAGGGGATGGCACAAACAGGTAGACCCTTCTATATAAGACAGAACAGTGGAGGACAGGTGGATTCCAGACAACAACGGCTCTATTTTCTCAGGCAAACATGGTCGTAAATACAACACTGAACTTAATAGACTCTTTCGGTTCACTAACTAGACTAATTAAGGAAAAACACTTAACTTAACTATCACTCAGATGGAGCGTCATTAAAGTACACATGTATTGTGATCGGATGGACGCGGCGCGGCGTCGGCATCGATCGAGGGTCGTCAGAGTCGGCGAGGGGTTCTGACACCACGACGTAGTGGACCCTTGGTATAGTGCAGGCGTCATTGATCCACGCTATGACGTCGATGGATCTGCCCGTGACCGCCAGCATCTCCACCATCTCCCCGCCGATGCTGTTGACGATACATTTCATCGCCTCCTGCTCCATGGAGTCCAAAGGGAGGCCTTGGAAACTTAACCTGCAAATATGGCCCATGTCCCGCGGGCCATTAAGCTCACCATAGCGTTGATCCCAACGCGTTAGTCTGATCGCCAAGCCGCTGCACACGAATGATGGCGAGATGTCGAAGATGCGTTCGCAGTCGCCGGCGGAGACGAACTTCACGAAGTAATCGGCCGGCGGCGTGCACTTCTCGACGTCGAATTCACTCAGCTCGATGGAGCATCGAGTGCTAATCTCATGACAGAGATCCGTCGCCGAGACTGAAGGCGGCAAGTGTCCAGGCCGTGTCTCTCGCACTCTGGCGACGAGGACGTGGCCACGAAAATGTTGCTCCCTGGCAGCCATGCCAGGGGTGCGATGCAAGAGGCACGACCCGTAAGCCGGTCGATTCTCCACATCCGCCCTAATCCACAGCACCTCCCCCGATCGTCTGTACTCGTGTGGCATCTCTCTCTGGTGAAACCTTTGTTGATAATATTCGCTCACTGAACTAGATGCGGTGGAAAAGGGGAAGCGCGCATGGGGAAGAATTAATAGGCAATGGCGTGAACTCAAACGGCTAGCTCAACGGATATGTCCGACGAGTTGTGTAGCAGGAGAGTTCGTGCCGGCCAGTCAGCGAGCAACGCCACGTCGAAGCGGCCAGTGAGCGAAGGCCACGGCGGAGAACCTACGGGGCTACGGTTAGCTAGAGTTATAGCTGTATGGTTGCAGGTCATGGGAGGCGCCCGTTCACCGTGGCTATACGCACACGGACGTGGATACCATAACAAAGGCAATGCTATCACAGAGTCACTGACAGGTGGATCCCAGAAGATGCGGGACCTACATGTCATTGAACAATTGTGTTGGCACATACGTGCACTTAGCTATTTGCTCCATCCTTCACTCTGCTCCGGCCGAAATTTGCTCCATCCTTCACAGTAGCAGGAGAGTTCGTGGCGGCCAGTGAGCGAGCAACGCTACGTCGAAGCGGCCAGTGAGCGAAGGCCACGGCGGAGAACCTACGGGGCTACGGTTAGAGTTATAGGTGTATGGTTGCAGGTCATGGTGGCGCCCGTTCACCGTCTATACGCACACGGACGTGGATACCATAACAAAGGCAATGCTACCACAGAGTCACTGACAGGTGGATCCCCGAAGATGCGGGACCTACATGTCATTGACCAATTGCGTTCAAATGGTCGCTGTGTTGGCACATACGTGCACATAGCTATTTGCTAAGAAAATTAAGAAATTTAAATTTTTGCAGAGATTAGTACCACATTTTGCAAACTAGTGCGTACACGTACAAAAGCGTATCCACTTTTGTACACGTATACAGTATACTACGAGGAGAGGCATGCATGCATCTGTTGCATATACACATGTTGTGACCCATGTGTCAGTGGGAGTGGGAGACTGGGAGCTCGAGACGACGCCCTCTCTGACTATATCCACCCCCATCCCGTTCACCTCTTTCCCCAAATCGCAAAAAAGCTCACAGTGCAAACCCCACTCTGCTCCGGCCGAAATTTGCTCCATCCTTCTCTCCGCCGCCGAAATCTCTCTACCGCCGCGCACAGTAGCCGCTAAGAATCGAGGGATGACAGATTCGATGCAGCTGCAGGACGTCGTCGCGGCATCCGATGTCGTCCCTGCATCTGCGCCGGCCAGGGCGGTTCCAGTCCACGGCCTTCTCCTGCCGCCGTGCCTTCAGATGGTTTCGCCGCGCCTTCGGATACCGTCGCCGCTACTTTGGATGCCATCGGCGCATCTTCGGATGCCCTTGCCGCTCCTTGGAATGGTCATGGTAGTCCTCCTCCGGCTGTCGCCGCCGCGGTGGAGGCGTTGGAGTCCCCGCACGGGGTGCAGGCGCCGTTCGAGGAGGTCGTCTCCGACGAGTATTGTGAGGTGATTCCCTATAACCAATCGAATAGCCGGCTAGTTGATTATTGAAGATTATAGCTAGGGTTTGGTAGATGCAAGTTGGGTATTCTAGGGTTTGTAGATCCTGCTGTGTGTGAGGCTGAGCGTCTGGTTACCATATGCAACTTGTGTACTTTATTTTTGTCATTCAGACACATTCTTTACACATCACGAAATTACATTTGTTGCATATTCAGGCCATTTACTAAATGCATTTTGTAAACTAGTGTTACTACATATGCTCTAATTATTTGCTTGATAAAGTGTACACAAATAGTTATAGATGAAGAACGAGTTTTGTATGTTTCATTGATCATGTTTCAGAAAAAGATTTATGTACGTAGTAATCTTCGCACTGATATGTTGTGAACGTGTATACATTTATCTGTGTATACATTCAATTGCTGGTTTCGATAGAATATCTGGTGTCAGTACGTTTAGTAGTGTTATGCTTATATATACATCCTTCGTTATGTATAATCAAGCCGCAACGATATTTTATGCATGATGTTATGACTTTTTTGGTAATTACAGCGTTGTAGTAACGTTATTTATTTTATTGCTAATGTGCAGCAAGATGATGAGGACGTCCAGAATGACAAGGAGTCCATGGATGTGAAGAGCAGATATGTTCGGCGGAGGTTGGAGTCGGTTCTATCGTGTTACGTAGTGGTGACAGTTTGATCTGCCCTGAAGTGTTCTGGTCATCCCTCCCCAACGAGCTCGTCCGGCGTATCGCGGACACATTTCTCGCCACCAACGACATCGACTGGTACATGAACCTCCGTGCCGTCTGCCACGACTGGCGTCACAGCACTGACGACCCACGAAGCAAGCTTGCAGATCCTCGCTTCCAACCCCTGGGATGGGTCCTGCTCGAGACACCTGCTGCAGAATACAATGGCGACTCCCGCCGTTGTACCTTCGTCAACGTCAACAACGGCCGTTTCGTGACGAAGCAACTTCCGGTATCCCGACTCAGCCAGTGCATCTCATCGACGAAGGATGGCCTCCTCGTCTTCGAAGAATTTGACAGTATCACCAAGGGTACTGTCTTCTTGTGCAACCCCTTCACTCTCGGTAAGACCGGCTGTCTCTATGAATCATTCAGTGATTATCGGGTACGAGCACGAGATGAACTCGTGGTAGTTTTTGGGAAGAATCATAGCCTCCTCTATATTCTGTCCAAATTGACATTTTCCTGCTGGAGAGGAGCTTGTATGTACTACTGGGTAGGCAAGGCACACGGCCTTGGTGAGTTGGCAAGCGCAGTAGAATTCCAAGGCCAAGCATATCTCGCTGACGTTGATGGAACTGTGGTTGTCTTGGATGATGTCCCCGCTTCAGACCCCGCGATCATTGTCCGTGGTAACTTGGAGAAGGACGACATGCAATCCATCCACCTCGTCAACAATGGTGACCAGCTTCTCCTACTGCGAATTAGGGGAGACTTTGGCACTGTGGAATTCTGCAAGGTCGATCTTGAACACAAGGTTCTCGAGACGGTCATGTCCATTTGCAACCGTGCAATATTCCTGGGCGCTCGTCGCCACATTTCCGTCAAAGCAGACATGTTTCATGCTGGCATTGAGGGAGACTCCCTCTACATGGATGATTGGTGGCGCTTGGACAATGAACCTCATCATCGCATCATCGTCAGGATCAACAAGCTGGGCATACACCGTAGGGGTTTGGCCAACATACTTGGGAAGGGTCACCAGGGCCCTGAATCCTTGGAGAATTACATGGTAAGAATGTGTCATGTGCCCTATCAGATGTGTTGAGCTAGTTTAGGTCCTGCAACATGAAGTTGATATCCAGGAAGAGGAGGTGAACTTTTAGGTTTAGTTAATGAACTGTTCTGTTGATGATTTTAATGTGGACCTTTTGTTGATGGTTGAAGTGTGCTGAACCTATTTTGTAATGAAAATATTTGCTGCAATTGATCTCGAACACACACCAGATCTGTTGTTCTGAGGTTTATTAATGAACTGTTCTGTTGTTCTGTTTGTGGTTTAAATATGTTTGATGATTTGAATGTGAACCTTTAATTTCCATTAATATATATAGGCAAACAGACATGCACGGTAGTACACCACTTTGTTCGCACACACACCAGAATACAAATAAAAACACTTAGTATTGAAACCCTAAAATCACTTAGCAAACTAGTAAATTCTCCTCTTGCGGCTTCTGCCTGAAGTTCCCTCTCCGTCGTCGTCCTTCTTCTTGCACAAGGGGAGGAGCAGGTCTAGCCATGCTGGACCTAGACTGTCCTTCATGGTTTGGATCCTACTGTATAGCTCGTAGCTTACATACCCGTCCACTGCTGCATAGTCGAAGGTTTTCTTAGGAAGCGGCATCCGATCCCAGCAATGGTGCAACCATGGTGGGAAGTTGTCCTTCATCTTGTGGTAGGAAGTGTCGATCATCTCCCCCGCTAGAGTAGACATGCCAATTTTGCTTGGGAATAGCGATTGGATGTCAATGTGTTGCTCCGGTGGTGTGAAGCCCGACTCGACAAGAACCCTCGTGTCGCCCGTCGTGTCGACGCTTGCGAACTTGATCCCCTTGTTCGAAAAGAAAGCATGGAGCAGATCGCGTCCATGCTGTGTCTGCGAGGACCTACACCAGTGGAACAGGAGGACGTGCTTGTACATGGCGATTTGCACGAGGGCGACGGCATGGCATTTGTTGTGAGGATTTGTAGGGGTGTACTCCAGGTCGAGGCCCACGAACCTGTGCTTCTCAGTCGCAAGCCATTCCTCGTACAGGGCGAGGACACGCTCCAAGATACGGTCGTCGTTGGTGTACACCACCCGCAGCATGGTGCCGGTAGGGGCACAGACATCTTCAGTCTTCGTTATTGTTGGAATTCCTGCGGCCATGGCGACTGCTCTCGGCGGGGCAGGGGATCGACGTGGGATTGATAGGAGATGACGAACTGAACGAGTGGAACACCGGCGGAAATGGCAACTGCCTCTTAATATACACTGATCGAACAATCGTGTGAAACGAAGGTGTGTGAAACGCATGCGGGGAAGATGAACGCGGGAACTGATTTCGGCCGCGGTTGCCATACGAAGCAGCGCGACATTTCCCTCGACCGTACACACTTTCGTTGAAGCAAAATGGGCCCAATTTGGATGGGGACGACAATCCGCGACATTGTTCTCGACATGGGTTCAGATACGTCGTGACAAACTGGGCCCTACTTGACGATGGACGAAGATCCGCGACGTTCGTGTCGACCAAGTTCAGTTTCGCACCCAATATCTGGGCTCAGCCTGCGCTAATGGGCCGGCGACGGAGATCTGCGACGTCCATTACTAGCGAAAGTGCACCGCGACGACCCAAAAATAAACGTCGCATGAAAAGTTGCCCTTTCAGACCGGCGCGACGGTTTGCAGGGACGTAACGCAATCGTCCCTACCAAAACGTTGCGGATCTCCAATAGTTTTGTAGTGTACACAAGAGTTGTGTGTCGCCATGTTTCGATGATGCCGGAGATCGGCAGTGGGAAGTGACTGTCGTGCAAGCCTCCACAAAACACCTTCAATTTAGAAGGAACTTTAACCTTCCAGAGCGACGTCCAGCTATTCTCTTCTTCTTTTGTATTTGAACCAGCTGAAATATGCTCCATCCATTCAGTTCTCTTCTCCCGTGTATGAAGCAACATACGGTAAGCCGAACACACCGTAAAAATGCCCTTGCGTTCGTAGTGCCATGCCCAAAAGTCATGTTGACGCGGGGAACTCAATGGTATAGCGGCGATCGCTTCGGCATCCATTGGCAAAAAGGTCGCCTGGAGCTTCTTAACATTCCATGACAATGTAGCGGAATCAATTAGTTCCCTGACAAGCTGCGGCCTAACATCATCTGCATCCAGTGCACATGTAACCGGTCGAAACAGACCATCTCTCAGAATCCAGTTTGCATCCCAAATATTAGTCTCCTCACCGGTGCCAATACGCCTAATTAGGCCTTGCTTTAGTGCCTCCCGTCCATCAATGATTGCTCGCCAGATTTTGGAGGGAGACGTACCTAGTTCAGCTTCCAGAAACTCACCATTTGGATAGTACACTGCCTTTAATATGCGCGCACTCAACGAGGTCGGTTCCTGTATAATCATCCATGCTTTCCTAGCAAGAAGAGCTAAGTTAAATAGCTCGATATCCCGGAAACCTAGCCCTCCGAGATGCTTCGGTTTCGTCATATCATCCCACGCCACCCAACAAGTCCGGCGCTTCCCTTCCTTACTTCCCCACCAAAAATTCCGAAGTAGACTATTTATATGATGACATAGCCCTTGCGGAATCTTGAAACAAGCCATGGAATATGTGGGTATCGTCTGTGCCACGGCTTTAATAAGAACTTCCTTCCCCGCCATGGACAACAATATCTCTAGCCATCCTTGAACCCTCTTCCACACACGGTCCTTTAAATACTTAAAGGCACCATTAATTGAGGCGCCGACATCTGACGGCAACCCCAAATATTTCTCTCTCAAAGAGGTATTGTGGACATCCAAAACGTTCATAATCTCTTGCCTTACACTCTCCCGACAACCTTTCGCAAAATGAATCGACGATTTGTCCATATTCACTTGCTGCCCTAAAGCTCTACAATACAACTTCAGTATGTCATTTACCTCCTGTGCACATTCCCTCTTTGCCTTAAAAAACAGCAGGCTCTCATCCGCGAAGAGTAAATGGCTAACCATCGGGGCTGATGGTGCCACCTTTATCCCACTGAAGATTGATGACTCAATTCTCGATTTTAACAGGCACGACAGGTCCTCTGCTGCTGTCACGAACAAATAAGGCGAGATAGGATCTCCCTGGCGGATGCCCCTCGATGGCGAAAAACTCTCGAGGTGTTCACCATTTAAAATAACTGAGAAAGTGACGGTCGATACTAACCGCATGACCATCTCCACCCATAGCCGATGAAACCCCAACCGTAGCATAATGGCACGCAAATAGTTCCACTCGACACGGTCATAGGCTTTCTTCATATCCAACTTCAAGGCACAACATCTCAAATTTTCAGCTTTCTTACGCTTCATGAAGTGCAAACACTCGTATGCTGAAATAATATTATCAGTGATTATCCTACCCGGAACAAACGCCGACTGCTCCTCCGATATCACTTCAGGCAAAATTACCTTCAATCTGTTTGCTACCACTTTTGAAGCTATCTTGTAGAGCACATTGCACAGACTGATAGGTCGAAACAGCCCCAACTCCTCCGGGCTCGCTACCTTGGGAATCAACACAATAAAAGTATTATTGATCACCGAGGGGTCATCCTCCCCTTTTAGAATCCTCAGTACTACCGAGGTCACTTCTGCACCACACACATCCCAATGCCTCTGGAAAAAATGTGCGGGAAATCGGTCTGGTCCTGGCGCTTTTGTCGCAAACATCTGAAATAGAGCTTCCTTTACTTCTTTCTCATCAAAAGGCCTCAACAGACCATCGTTCATCGCTGGCGTCACCTTGGTTGGGACAGTACCCAACACATCCTCCATATCACTTGTTCCCTCAGAACGGTACAACTCCTTATAAAAGTGTGTTGTCATCGTGCCCATCTCATGAGCATCCTCCGTCACCGACCCATCCGGTCTCTTCAAACGATTTATTTTGTTCTTTTTCTTCCTCTGGCTAGCTCTCATATGAAAAAACCTCATATTTTTGTCTCCTGCTTTGAGCCATTGGACCCTAGATCGTTGTTGCCACATAATTTCTTCACGATGATTCAGCTCTACCATGCGATCTGCCACTTTAATCTCAGCATGAGAAGGTTCAGTCCTTGTAGGATCAGACTGCAACCTCTCAAGGTCCTTCTCGAGCTGCTTCAGCTCCTGCCGCACATGACCAAAGGTGCTACAACCCCAGCACTGCAACTGGCCTGCCACCTTGGATAGCTTCTGCTGCAACAATGGGAGTGTCACATCACTGCCCTCCTGCTGCCAAGTCTGCACCATCATCGGAGAGAAGTCAGTATGTGTTTCCCACATTAACTCATTTTTTTAGATAAGGGGTGCGGATCCCCGGCCTCTGCATCAAAGTGATGCACACAACCATCCGCAATTATTCAACAAAGCTTACAAGTTACAACATTGATCAAACCGAAATCAGCCGCTCGGCAACAAAAAGTCGCTACTACTATGATGGGGGTGGCCATGATCAGAGCCGCATGCCTTGACCCTCACACCTACACGGATCATCCACAACCGGAGTACCGGTCTAGCAGACCCTCAATACGCACCGCATGCGCGCGCTACAGAAGTCGCTACCGCCGTCTTCCTCGAACCCATCTTCAGGCAAAGATCAACGCCATAACCTTGAAAGGCAAGCCGGCGACGTCGCCATGACGCCAAACAGCACCACCGCCTGCCCTCGTCCATTCACACGCATCCACGCCGAGACCCCACTGCACCATGCTGCCAAGTCACCATTGTCGACGTGGAAAATGGCACGCCACTCCACCAGTAGACCCCTCCGGGCATCTCGTGTTCCAAAACGATCCCCCAAGAGGGAACAACGAAGGTGATGTCATCGTCCGATCTGGTAAACCAGATCTAGGGTTTCCCCTGGAACTCTTTGCGGGAGGCGGGTGTTGCGGCGGCGACTCCTTCAACAAGGAAGCGACACCCACGGGTGCCGCAGTCGTCAGCCTGAGCCCGGCTTTCACCGGCCAACCTCTTCACCTTCAAAGATCTGACAGCCACCCGGAGGTGACCGAGATCTCCACACCGTCGACGTTGATCTGCCCGGAGAGAGCCTCCTCACCAACATCGCGCCGCCGCAGAGAGCAGTTGCGCCGTGACGCCGGCGGCTGCGCCACGCCCGGCCCCAGGACGCCACGCCGCGTCGAGTCTTGCGAGCGTAGGGACGGAGAGGGCCCCGCCGGCAGCGGCGCCAGCCAGGCTTTAACCGGCCGCACCCTCTGGCGGCGGCGAGGGAGGAGGGGAGGGGGAGAAGACGCTGGCGGCGGCGGCGGCAGTTAGGGCTTCCTCCCGGTCGCCACGCGGGGGCGACGCGAGAGAGAGACTGCCCTTGTTTGGTTTGTTTCCCTGACCGTCTGGAGACTTTTTGGAGACACGATTACCTAGATTCCTCATTAACTCATACCTGAATGTTCTATTTGGACTCCCTTTCGATCTTGGTTCAGCTCTCGGTGCCCACCGCAAAAGGATGGGACCATGGTCCGACAAAGTCGCCGTCAGGTTCTCAACCGTGGCCAACGGGAACCTAGAGCACCAATCCGCCGAGGCCAGGGCTCGGTCTAGCCTCACCCGACAATACGAGCCTCCCGCTACCTTCTTATCGAAGGTCCAGCTCCTTCCCTCGTAACCTAAGTCACGAAGTCCACATACACCAACCATCTCTCGGAAACCAGCGATTTGCGCTCGACAACGCTCTTGTACTCCGACATGCTCCGATCGATGTAACACCCCATTAAAATCGCCGATACACATCCATGGATGAGGACACTACGACTTTATGAACTTAAGCATATCCCACGTTTTGAAACACAGGTGAGTTTGCGCTTCCCCGTACACGCATGTGAGCCTCCACGGCTCAGCACCATCCTCAGTGATAATGGCATCAATATGGTACTGCGAATACGGTAAAATTTCAACTTTTGTTTCATTCTTCCAGAATATAACAATTCCACCTTTGCGGCCGGAACTACTAACAGCAAACGCTTTATCTTATCCTAGCGTACGACTCAAACGTTTTGCCCGTACTTTGTGCACTTGGGTCTCCACCACACACAGTACGGTAGGGGCATACTTCCTCGCGAAGTCGCGAAGCTCTTTGACGGTCGCCGGAGTGCCCACCTCCCGACCATTCCAGCTAGCACAACTCATTGCTGCGGGCGGCGCCCCGGAGTGGAGCCCGCCTCTTCGATCACTGGTGCCCTATTCTTCCCAATTGTTGTTGTAGGACTTTTCTGTTTCTTCTCTTCCTTTGGAACGACGTACACACGGGTGCCGGAGGTACACCCAATCACTTGGCATGTGGCCAGCTGCACACGTCCTCTTTTTCTAGGATCACATCATTCAGTTCCTCCACATCCAGGTCCTTTTTCTTCTTCCCTTCCCTCGCTCGCGAGGTCTCAGCCATGGCTCTCTGAATCCCGTCTCACCCACAGAACCCTAACCCACGAACCCCATCTACCAAGGCCGGGCAGCCAGACGGAGCCAGCCCCTTGATCAGCCCGAGTCGATGAGCCGGGAGAGAGGGATGTGGTGCCATGGAGACGGTGGAAAACTTCCGGCGACCTAGATCGCCGCCGGAATCGCCTTTCCTAGGAGAAAACCCTAGTCTGCATGAGTCGGTTGTTTTGAGATTTATAAAAGATTTCCGGTGGCTTTACGAGCTCAGACCATCTTTTCGGCCAGAAGATAGCCTGTAAAGCCGTCTCAGCCCGAAAAGGTTTTCCAGGCGCATGAAATCCGAGCGGGCGAAGACAATAAGTAGCAGTTGGGGGATGTTTTCAGTCCACAACACCGGTCGCATTGTCGCCCGCCGACTAGAAATTCCCCTTAGCTGACCGCGCTCAGACGAGCAATCCACCTCCGCCGTCACCAGATTCACCACCACCGCGCCGAGATGCCGCCAAAGATCGACTAGTCGGACCTCTCCGACGCGACGCACGTGCCTCGTCGTCTCCGACGCGGTGAGGAAGAGGGATGCACAAGAGTACATCAACTACGGCGCCCGGGTGCCGGAGCCGCTCATGTACCATGCCATCGAGCAGTTTGACAAGCGCGGGTAGCTCATCCGACGCGCTGATGCTGAGGAGGAGGGAGATGGAGCCGGATCCCGAAATCGAGGGCTACGACCCTGTCGCGTTCGGCTCCAGCTTGGCACATCAGGACTTCGTCCCCGAGGATACCGTCGATGTAGCGCACCACACGGGAGGAGGTGGACATCGAGGTGAGCCGCCATGGTGACGAGAACATCGATGATCTTCTTCTGGAGCAGGCCTCACCTTTGAGCGCGCGGCGATGGAGAAATGAGAGGAATGGTAACGCGTCGTCGAGGAGCAGGAAAAGGTCTTCGCCGATCTAGCCTCCGACGAGGAGTGAGTAGAGCCGCCGCCGCACTCGAGGGCTTCAATGAGCCAATTGTTTTGCGATTAGGGTTAGGGTGGCGACAAGATTTAGCTAGGGTTAGGGCTTAGTATTCCGGTTATCAGAACTATGCCTTCATGATTTGGATTTTGCTAAAATTATAAAGGTCATCTATATTTTTGTCTGATTATTCCCGCGAGATTAAAAATTTGCAGTTTCGTTTTTAGTCTCTGTTCTGCGGGGTGCATTTTTGAACTGAAAACGCACCAAAACGCGAACAGTTTCCGTTCTGCTAATGCTTAGGCATGTTTCGCCGGAGAAAAATAGCACCTGTCCACGTCATGGGCCGGGCTCGAGGAGAAGCGACGAGAGGCCAAGGAGGCGTAAGGCCCGGTAGCAAGAAGGACCAGCTAGCAAATGGGCAGTTGAATCTCAAAAAAAAAAAGCAAATGGGCAGTTTTATCTCAAAAAAAAAAGCAAATGGGCAGTTGGTGCTAAAAAAAGGTCACTCGGGATTTTCCGAATTTCCAATAGGTAAGAAAAAAAGCAAATGGCACCGCTCAAAAATCAAAAGCTAGCAAATGGGCAGGCGGGATTTTCGAATTTCGAATGTAGAATTGGTTATTTGTAGCGTAAAAAGAACCGAAACACCGCCTGTCTCACGATTCCAGCGCTGCTCCGCGCGTTTCTCGGCCGGACGGCGAAGGAGGATGATCCGCGATGGGGATGCGATGGACACGGCGGCGCTGCCGCTGGGCGCTCCCTGCAGCTGTTTGGCAAGAATTTCACCAACAAAGGACTGACGGCCATCCTTGACAACTGCCCCCACCTGGAGTCCCTTGACATCCGCCACTGCTTCAACATCTCCATGGACCACGCCCTGTGGGCAAAATGTGGTAGCATTAAGACACTGAAGCTTCCCAGTGACCCAACGGATGACTATGACCGTCACTTTGATGCCCCTATCTGGCCGGATGGCGTCGACTCTGAGAGTGAGGATTCTGTCTATGCGCCTGACTACATCCTGGATTCAGATGATTATGATGACTACTGGGATCCTTTCCGATACCTCGACGGTGTTTATGAGTCCGAGCTCAATGCAGAAGATCGTATGTTCCTCAAGAGTATGCGCATGTTCATGAAAGATTCTGATGATGATGATGACTATTAGTAACATTGTGTTCCTTGTGGGATGGTACATGTTCCTGAAGTAAATGTGGTCTGGCTATTGGTTGTGCTAGGGATTTGCCTGTGCTCGGATATCATGTTTGGCTGGAAGATTTGTTGTCACTTTCGTCGTAGATCGTGTCTTGTACTTTGTCTTACCTTTTTTTTAACGATTCATTATGTTAACCTAGTTGGCAGAAAACATGTTAGCAGTTCTATGTTGATCCTTGTGTTAGGAGCTCTACGTTTGGGTGCTTGTTTGATGTGCTGAATGGTTCAGTGAAAACTTTTTCAGAAGTTCCATTATTTGATGACGGTGTTGGGAGTCTTGCTGTGACGATGGTTTTTCGCGATATATATTTCTTGTGTGCGTGGATCTCTTATTTTTGTCAGCTCGCTTTCAGGTCCAGCGGCAATAACATACAAGGGTCGAATTTGCTCATCGTCATTTCAACGAATCCAACACCTCAAGTCGAACGAACCTGACACCTAAAGGCACCGACCATAGATAGTGGGCTCAACTGTGTGTCAAAAAATTGCTAAAGATTTGTATTACATAATGAGTAAAACCACGAACGTTAGACAAATTGATGACGCTGAAACTTATTAAGTTATTATAGAGTTTGAGAAGCTCATGCACTAGTTGTAGTGTTCATAAATCGTCTAGATTAAACTTCGCCGATCAAAAATGGTTAACACAGATTTTCTCAAATACGGATGTATCTACACATTTTGACAAATATGTGTCAATCATTTTCGATAAGAGGCAGTACCTTATTTGTAGCAATGTTCGTTGAAAATGGTCAGAATTAGAATTGTTAAGATTTGAAAAATACCCACTCTGTTCACTTTTGTAAATGCATTTTTTTAAAAATGCACTTATCTAGACATAAACATGTTTAGTGTGTAGGTTAACTCATTTTATCCGTATCTGATCCATATTGAAAGCTCTAGAATATGTTATAAATATGAACAGAGGAAGTACATATTTGAAAATATTCAAATCTGATAATTGCTAAATTCCAATAATGTTCAGTTTTGCAACATATTTTCAAAATATTTCTGATTTGGATTTGAAAGTTCAGATTTTAAAAATGTCATAATTTTGTTTCTTTTTATTTACTTTAATCTTATTTACTTAAAAATATAAATAAAACCGTAAACAAAAAATCACTTCTTCAACTGGGCAATCATTACAACCCATTTTGTGGTGCTTCATACGGCGAGAGCCTTCTAAACCTCTTAAAGTGTGTATAAGAGCTCACATAAAAATGAGTGACCATTCTTGACTAGACCTGCTGGACTATACAAGACCTATTGCAATTTTTTAATTAAATTTTAAAAGATATGGTATACACCCACTTCAACACGCGGGATTTTTTTTTTTTGAAATTTTCCAACCACTATATTAGCTCAGCAAGCCACCTCATTAAAAATCTTCCAGTCCCGTAGGTACCCTGGTAAGGAAAAGAGCGCGTCTGAAACTTGCCGCCTCCACAACCACAATTACATCATCAGTCGGATGCAACACCGACGCATCGTTTGCAAGCGCACGAGAAAGAAAACCAGGGGGTCATCAAGCCAAACAGTCGACTGATTCCCCTCCGGACTACTGGCAAGCACATGCGCTGCCACATTGGCTTCTCTAGGACAATGATTAAAGACTACTTCAGTAAAATTAAGGCTAAGCAAAGTACACTCCTCATAAATCAAAGGGGTGCATCTAGACCGAGCAACATCAATGGAATATGCGCAAAGAACATCTATTTAAATGGGCCATCCCTAGATTGTTCCAACCTTTAGAGAGGCTCCAATACTACCTTCAAGCTTTTCATTGGCACGGTTATTTTTTACCACAATTTAGACATGAAGTTATGATTGAATAACTTTAAACTTTAAAACTTCAAATCAGATTGTTCAGAAACGATTGCTATCAGGTTAGAATTATCTTGAATGGAGATATGAAGATTTGTTGTGTAAAAGTTCGTACGATTTGAGATATTATTTTTTCATGATCAAGTTAGTGACTTGATAGATGCTAGCTAGGGTCAAACCATAGTTTGAAGAGGTCATTGTCCAGCTGAATTAGCCATAATCCTAGCTACTGAATAAAACTGACCTAATGACTAACATAATCTCCTATCTCCCTGAAGAACAAAACCCTCCAGCCTAAAGAGATCAACACCTAGCTAACTGAACGATTCTTATTCTCTACCACATGCATGGAATGGAGAACACTGAATCTTCCCGACCGTTTCATTGTATTACTGTGAGTATGTTGATTGGGCTTTCTCAGTTCTGCTGAAAAAACTTCTTATGTCGATTTGTTGGTTGAGTCCGTGTACAAAAACATGTACCTTGTACTACCAATTTCTCCCACGATAGATTGGAAACGTTAAGGAATAGCCATATGGCTTATATTTGCCCGTTTTGATAAGCAAAACAGGTAAGCTATGAAATAAAAATCTACTCTAGTTAATGAACATAGCCGGGTGCCAGAATATTTTGACAACAATATTCATTCCATTAATTAATGATAGACAAGGATTACACCATAGACCATACAATTCGACATAGAGCGAAACACATGCACAAACCAAATTTGAAAAATCCATGCCACAGGAAGCAGGGAAGGAACATACTCGACGACTCGACGGGAAGCAAAACTTAAGACTCCGACAGCAGCGACGTTAAACCAAACAAAATAAACTAAAGCGAATGATAGCTCCATCGACGGCCATGCATGCAGCAGCAGCGACGGAAGGTAGAAGGTAGCCCCCGAACCCCGATCTACATGAAATCGTTGAAGGATGATGGGCCGGGCTGCGCCGAGTTAAACATCCCAGCCTTCGCGAGGAAAGATTGGAGCTCGTCGGTGCAAGGGAGGCCGCCGCCGTCCTGCAGGACAGGAGTTGACAGGTTCGGAGAAAATAGTGGCGCCATCATCAGAGGCGGTGCTGGTGCAGGTTGCCCAGTTGCAGCTGCGCAGGAGGAGACGGTAGGATGGCACCACCACTGACCTCCTGGAGGCGCGCGTCGATGGTCCGTTGTTTGTTCTCCAGCATCGACCCCAGCGAGGCCAAACCCTCCGGTGACAGGGCGTCGATGCTCCCGCGGCGGCCGTTGAGGAACTCGGAGACGAGGAGGTTGCTCTCGTTGCGCCTGTTCAGGCGCTCGACTTTCGCCAGCTCCGCCTTCGCCTTCTCCACCAGCGTCCCGATGAACTCCGGGCCGTCCAGCTTGTGCTTGCACCTCTGCGACTCCCCCGCCTCCTTGTACCGACGCAGCACGCCGCCGGCCCCTTCCGGCGACGGCCAGGTCACCGGCTGCTCCTCGTCCGGGAGGTACGCGACCAGGCAGGTCGGGACGTCGCAGAGCACGGAGAACTCCCTCGCTTTCTTGACCAGGACCGGGACGCGCTTCTTCTGACTCCTCTTGCGCTCCGCCCGGTCAATGATGAACTGGAGCTTAACCTTCCCGCTACGGCGAACCATGGTGCGTGGCACTAAACCCTGCAGGAGATCTAATCAGGGGGGTACTGTGTTTGTGAGGACTTGAGGAGTGAGCAGATAGGAGAGGAGGAGGGCTAGTTTATACCCAAAGTATTGCCCAATATATGGACATATGTAATTGCCAGCAGGCTGGAAAATATATCCGGAAAGAAACACAAAAGATTTTGTTTTCAAAGATAACCATATGATGTCCATCGCAATGCAAATCTAGACAGAGGAAGATGATTAATTCTGGACTAATTAAGAGGACCTCACGACACCTAAAATATCTAGTACAAGAAATTCATCTGTGTTTTCTTCCGAATAATGCATTGCCGATACATAGCACTGTTTATTTCTGCTTGTGAACAAAAACTTGATGTGTCAACTTTCAATGTTGAATAATGCAGTTCAAACGTTGAGAAATCTGCCCGCTGACAAAACAAATACAATTTTCCCACGTAATTTTTTACAGCATTATATTCTCTATTCAGCTTTTAAAATTTTGTTCGAGTACTAATTATAATAATGAATTATACTGGCTACCAACATAAACTAAACAAAACAAGTTGGAACAAAAATACGTCATAAACTTAATTAGTTTCCCTAGAATACATGTATTTCTTGCAGAATAAGAGAATTTCCCGCACCAATATTGTGTTTGAACTATATGAAGGTACATCACTTGAAGATGTACAATGTATGATGATCAGATTTCGAGAAAGAATTAGTGTTTTTGTCCAAATGCATGGATGAACTTTTCTACTTTAGTACCTAGCACCATGGGTCGTATTTTCGAGCGGCGGCTCGAATTACAAACCCAGCAAAACAAGCTATATATATTTATATATGAATATTGGCTGAGCTCCATGGAGCTCTTTATTTGGAAAAATTAAAAATCATATTTTTAAGTTTCAGAAAAAACATAAAACAATCATGGATGTTGACAATCATTATTCTACCAATGCGCAAAATGTCAACTCAAAATAACTTATATTCGGGGATACACGAAAATAGCAAAATCTGACAGATTTTGTAGTTCAAAATTTGCACTAAGTCACTACTTCCAGTTTAAGATTTTGTCATTTTTTCACATCCCAAAATACAACATATTTCTAATTGATATTCAACATGTTGTGGAATACAACATTATCTACATTCAAGATTTTTTTCAGGTTTTTGAAACTTCAAAATAAATATGATTTTCGAATTTTTCAATATCACTGCACTTGTATTACAACACCATTTATTAGATAAGAATCGAACCGGTTAACTTATACATGTTTCAAAATAAAAATAAAAATCATATAAGTTACATGTACGAAGGTTAGAACAAATTTTATGTGAAGCGAAACAGAATAAAAATCATGGTAATTATAATTTTTGTTACAGCTTTGTAAGCTCTGGCAAATAAAATAGAATCATATAAGTTACATGTATGAAGTTAGAACAAATTTTATGTGAAGCGAAACATAATAAAAATCATAGTAATTACAATTTTTGTTACAACTTTGTAAGGTCTGGTTATTCATTGGATTTTTTGGGTGAGTGAATTGCATAGATAGTATCTTGTATTTATCGTTACACATGATTCGCTTCTCTACTTCATTCATTAGTTTTTATAACTAGCATGGGGTCCCTCACTAATGTGAGGCAGCATCAATAGTGTTTCGAATATATATGATATATAATTTTATAGTCATATATACATTCACTTTTTATGATATAAAATCATCCGCATCAACCATAAATTTTCAGCTAAATAAATATCATATGAGATGGCTAGCTGTTTAGTTATCTTTAATTTGGTTGTGGGTGTTGCTTTTCTCATTAAAAAGTACCAAACATATGGCTATATGTGTCATTTCTACATGGAATTCGGTAACTATAACAAACTAGTAAACGTGCACGTGCAACGCACGTATAATCTTCAAATCTCTTTGCTCATCCTCTCTCTTGAAATATTAACAAAATTAACAAATAGGCTAATATATTCATATATCAAAATCATCGCAAAGGTTTAATAATGTATTCTTGAGAATATTCAGTCGGTACCTCATACTCAAACTCCATGTAAACTGACAATATACTCAAACTCAAAATAAATATTGCTTGACACATAAAGAACGATGAATTGACTGACTTGTTACTTATAAATTTAAATTTTTCATTACTGAGAACATGGATCCAAGCCATTCTACTTAATATTAATTCCGGACCAATATGTCTAGTCTAGCTACTCCTACTACATCTTGCTGGCACGCTTAAGCCAGGAAGTAAAGGTGAAAACCTCTCAACGCACTTGTAAAAAATACCGAAGAAGGAACAACATTTCCCTCTGTTATACAGCCAAACCCATGCATCGTCTTGGAACAGTGCGTGGTTAGATCCACCATAAAACTTCAGCTTCTTTGTTGGAGGTTCATTAGAGAGATTCACTTTGCCATTGGTGCGGTCAAAAGCATCAGCCATCTGTATCTCTAGAATTGTTACTATCTATTTGAAAATGCTGAGTTCCACTTCAAGCACCTGTTAGCATCCATCTTGGGCTGCTGGACAATGAATCATAACCAAAGAACTGCAAGTGGATAAAATGACATTAGATGACCGAATATAATAGATTAGTGTTGGGATGTAGATTACTTGAAGACGGCACATCATCAAGAATTTCAAGAAACTCCATGCATGGAAAAATAAATAATAGTTCATACTCGGGAACATAATGCAGCATACTTCACTTCGTATCTTTAATCTATTCTAGCACAAGAAATATTTGCTACAAACCCTGCTTCCATATTCAGCATGTTGGGCGAGGGGCTATTAAGCATAATTAACCAAACTAAAATAGAGTGATCCCATATCAACTATCAGCACAAGTTACCAGAGATCCAAATAATTTGTCCACTCCTAGTTGCGACCACATGGTATATAGCTACAAATTCAAAATATATATGTTCATCGTCAGAATCTTCTTCTCTAACAACTAACCTACATCTGCAATTGATGTTACAAAAAGCGATTGTGCAGGTCCATCTTAGCAGTTCTTTTCGGTATATTCATCATTTTTGAGTTGCATCCCTGTGTTTATGCAAGTCACCGACATGTATACATTAACAAAGCATAGATGATTAGGTATTTGGATAAAGTTTACTACAAAAATATAATGCCAACCAACCTATTCTGCTGGTGCAACATGTATAACAGCACATGGCATTAGCTAATACCCATGCCAGAAGCTTTGTCGAGATAGATATTTTCATCCGTGGCACTGAAGCTTCATGCGAAGCAAAACAAAACAAAAAATTAGTACAGAAAACGTAGCACAGAAAAACTCCATACTCATTTTCTTAGTAGTCAGTATGTTCTGACGTTTTGCATCTCCAAATGCTTAAAAGGGATTTGAAAAGCTATCATTCAGCATCCTGTAAGTAGTGGAAATAAGGGCAGAACTGATGAGTGGTGACCTCTTAGCAGCACTGGCTATCACCATCTTGAGGAACATACTGAACAATGGTGGATGTAACAGAATCAAAAGCACTGCAAATACAATGAACTACTTATTTACTAACTGGAGAAACATAACATGTGAAATGACATATCCATAAAATCAGCAAACCGGACCATGTAAATTATCAACTTCATAGTTCATACCTGCAAAGCGAAGAAGGAGCTGTATTGTGTGCTTTGCCAATAGTACAGAGGTAACAAATTTCAAGCAGCTTCCACATTCTATCTTTTTTTTTGTTGAAACCGGTACGTGCTTCCACATTCAATCGGTTGGCCAATTGTGCTTATACGTTAATCTGCTATGCTGCTACATGCACTGCTGGAGATAGGATGAACTGCAAGCAGGCGATGGATGAAAACAAAAAAAGGGGAAAGGATCGCCATATGATGCTTGATGAGATTTGTTGAAGGGAATTGGCGGCACCTGCTATGCTAGCTAGGTCCTCAGAGGCGGCGTGTCCTGATGAGACCATGGTGGCAGCATGTGCGTGTGGAGCCTCGGCAGCCGTAGCTGCACGGTCGCGCATCCGGCCGAGGCCTCGGCGAACCGGGCAGGCACGGAGGTCGGCTCGTGTCGCAGGAGGAGAGCGGGCCGGCGATGTGGCAGCGGCAGATGCGAGGCGGCGGCGTCGGGGATTGAGGGCCGGCGTGGCAGGTGCGAGGCGGCGGCGGGAATTGAGGGCGCCGGTGTCGGGGATGGAGGGCGGCGCCGGCGTCGGGGATGGAGGGCGGCGCCGGCGAGGCGTCGGCGACGGCGGGGATTGAGGGCGCCTTGTGCGTTATTAGCGAACAATGTGGTTTATTTTCTGACTTGATTCGTGTAGCGAAGAGGTAAGTTTCGTGGTCAGTGCGTGGTCAGTCCCGTTAATAGCCATCGGATGAATTGATGTGCGGTTGAGATGATTTGGATCACCCCGTCTCTCCCATTTTATATTAGTGGTGATGTAAGTTATGACCACGTGTTACCCAATATATATTATGTGTTGTAAAATAATATGCAACGTTAATTAGTATTTTTGGCATAAGTGTTACAATTAAAGTGCAAAATTTATATGTTGTGAACCAAATAATAATTGCGTTCAACCTAGATGATGTTTAATTATATGATATACCTAGTGATGTAGCCAAGTAAAACCATCATAATGAACTGAAATAAAAATTATTCTCCAACCGAATATACAAAATTCTGCGTTTAAGGGGAAAGCAGAAAGTAAGTACTAAGAATTAGTTTTTTGTGAGGGTTTTCACACTGGATGTATTCCATCTTTATTTAAGACGCGATGGATATTCTGTAAGATGCAATTTGAATATGTTACACAAAATTCTACATGAGGTTGAACAAAAATTTAGTGGGATTCAAGTATATTTGACCTATTTCCATTTATACTGAGATGTCTATAATCAAACTTAGAATTTTTTTAATATAAGTTTCTAGAACATAACTTTGGATACATGAGAGAAATTGAGTACCCATAGGACGTGCCCGTCAACAGCGAGGCGCCTGTGGTGACTTCGTCAACCTCAAGATCTGCCGGCTCAGTCCTTCAGAGGTGCTCATAGGGGTAGGGTGTGCGTGCGTGCGTTCATAGGGGTGAGTGTATGTGCGTATTTGTGAGCGTCTGTGTTGTACTGTGTTCTCAAAAAAAAAAAAACATGTATGGAGTATTTTGTTTTTACAATGTGTATAATATATAATAAGGATCCACATACGGTAGTTAGAGGATATTTCTAAACTGATAATATATGTTATGATATGTTTATGAAATCTAGCGTTTGCCACCTATCTTAATTGAATCATGGATAAACAAGGAATGCGACAGATTTAGATATAATTATGAAAATCTAGTGTTCATGACAGAAAATGCATAGGTAATAACTGATTGGCTACAACTTATTAAGTAAAAATTTGGAAAACTCTTGTAATCATCCGGGGGATCGCACGCTCGCGTCCCCCGGCTCGAGCGAACGACGCGTGGCACCGCCCAGCACCCACCATCCCCACGCCTTATCCCTTCCCCCGTATCTCCAATCTTTTTTCTCGTTCTTTTTCTCCCATCGATGTTCCGCTGTTTTCGGCCATGCGCCGCCGCTGCCCCGGCCAATCGGCCATGCGACAACGGGTCTCTCCTCACGCGCCTGCGCGGGCGCGACGCCGCCCCTTTTCTCTCCCCGTTCCTCCTCCGCCGAGCTCGTCGTGACCTCACGACGTACTCCTCACATCCCCTGCTCCGACGAGGCTCCTCAGCCCCGGCCTCCTCCACGAGCTCCGGCCGGGCCGGCTCCGCCACGACCACCGTCACGCGCCCTCGGGCGACCCGGCCACCGGCAGCCTCCCCTGCACGCTGCGTCGAGGTTCGCCGCCCCCAGCCACCACCTCCTCCTAGAGCTCCTCCTGTGCTCCTCGCTGTCCAGCCATGGCGTCGCCGACCGCCGCCGCGATCCCTTCCGGCTCCGTACCGCCGCCGCGGCCTCTCCCATGGTAGCCGCCGCATCCGCGACTGCGTTCTCCTCCGTGTCTGCCCCGCCCTGATGACCAAGGCGAGTCGGGTGTGGAGCTGCATACGTTGGGCTGCGGTGTTGTCGAAGGTTCTCGGTCGTGCTCCCATTGGAGGGCAACGGTGCTGCCGAAGGAGGACGGCGATACGACCATGGGAGAGCGGCGGCGCTCCCGATGGTGCTCGGTGGTGCTCCAAAGGGAAGGTGGTGGTGCTTCCATGGGAGGGCGGCGGTGCTCCTGAAGGTGCTCGGTGGTGCTCCCGTCGGTACTCGCCGTGCCGCTGAAGGAGCGCGATGGTGCCACAAATGGCCGCTGCGCGATGCTAGTTTTGACCGGCAGCGATGCTCTCATCGGAAGTCGCCGGTGCTGTTGAAGGAGCGCGACGGTGCTACGTAAGACCGGCGGCGATGCTTCGAGCGGCTGGCCACGGTGCTCCCGTCGGAAGTCGCTGGTGCTGCTGAAGGAGCGCAACGGTGCTACATAAGGCCGGCGGTAATGCTCTGTCGAAAGTCGCCGGTGCTACAACTGTCTGCATTTTTTGCACCATACGTTCTTTGATTTGCATTACAAGGATAAGAATATTTTTTCTGCTACAATATGTTTTGCTGTTTTTCATCATAAGTCTCATCTAAGGACCTGGCCGGAATAACTTTTTGATACGATGCTGCAATATAGCAAACTTATTGCTATTATGGTTATGTGGTTTTGCTACATTAGTACAAATATTTTGCTACCATGTCTCCGGCGAGAGTCTCCGGCGAAGTTGATTTTGCTACCGTAGCACATTTTTGTTGCTACGAGCTCTCCGGCGAGGTCTCCGGTGAGGTCTCCGGCGAAGTCAGTCTTTTCTCTTTTTGTTTTCTGGGTGAACCGTTTTTCTCTTTCCTGTGATGCAATTTGTTTTAGCGTATGTAGCAGATGTTTTCTACTTGTGATGCAATTTCACAGAACTATTGTAGCAAACTTGTATTCACATGATTCAATTTTTATTGATGGGGTGCAAATCCTTGTAAAGTTTGTAGCAGAAATTTTCTCCCTTTGACGCAAATTCATATTGGAGCAAAATTCTTATTGCTATGATGCATTTTCGCTACAAATGGTGGACGGCGGCGCTGCCGAAGAAGAGTGGGGATGCTACCTACGGTGGCGGCCATGCTTCCACCGGTGGGCGCTGTAGGGTACGAAGGTGCTTGCTGTAGTGGGGGCGGCGGTGCTAATAAAAATTATGATGCATTTTCTCTTTCCTGTGATGCAATTTTTTTAGCGTATGTAGCAGATGTTTTCTACTTGTGATGCAATTTCACAGAACTATTGTAGCAAACTTGTATTCACATGATTCAATTTTTTTTGATGAGGTGCAAATCCTTGTAAAGGTTGTAGCAGAAATTTTCTCCCTTTGACGCAAATTCATATTGGAGCAAAATTCTTATTGCTATGATGCATTTTTGCTACAAATGGTGGACGGCGGCGCTGCCGAAGAAGAGTGGGGATGCTACCTACGGTGGCGACCATGCTTCCACCGGTGGGTGTTGTAGGTGTACGAAGGTGCTTGCTGTAGTGGGGGTGGCGGTGCTAATAGCGGTGTCCCGCGTGCTATGGTGATGTGGCGTGGATGTGACATTAGGTTGGCGGCGGAGCGGCATGCAGGGGGTGGTTGTTGCAATGCTACGAGCCCGGTAGTGGCAATGCTACAAGCCGGGGCGCTGATGCTGCCGACGCGGCGGAATGGTGCCACGACTGTGCCGACGTCGCCTCCCACCGGAGGTGCGTAACCAGTGACAACTCGCAGCGTTGCTACCGCGCGCATGGCATTGCTACCGACGATGCTACCGGCGCGGCGCGTGGTGTTGCTACCGACGGCACACGACGATGCTACTGATTGCGTGCGCCGTTGCTACTGACGAGCCGACGATGCTAATGACGGTATCGAGAATGCTACAAGCGGATGCTACCGACGTATCGCGCCGTTGCTACCGACGAGCCGGCGATGCTACTGATTTTTCTGGAAGATTTTCTTGCTACGATGTTTGTAATTAACCAAAAAAAATTGCTTATGTGGTTTTGCTACAATTATGCAAAGTTTTGCTAGGCGAGGTCTCTGACGAGATCGGTTTTGCTACAATAGCATAATTTTCTTGTACAACGTTTTCGATGAGGTATATGCCCAGTGTATTTTTTTCTATTTTGCAATCGAATTTTTTTTGCTACAAGCTAACAAAATTTGCTGTCGTGATGATGCTGCAGCACTCCAGCCAGAAATGATACCAACTTTATTAATTCAATGATAAAAATTAGGACAACATGCGTATCTTTTCATAAAATATGCACAAATCCACTCCAGCCGAGGTGGATTACCTTAATCTCAAACTTTATTTTATTCCTGTAATTAGCGTGCGGCCGGACAAAGCGGAGACGGAAAGTCAAACATGCGGTGCGCTTTTGGTTTGGGGAGACGGGGGACTACGTGGGAAAGCGACGTTTTTGTACTTTTCTGCATGCGGGGTATGCGAAGCGGGGCAGCAGAGAGATCCAGCGGGCACGGAGCGATCGATCGGACGGCTCTCCACCCGGGGGATCGCGAGACGCCTAGTACTCTCCTAAAAATTTGGTGATAGCATTTCCAAGTACAAATAAATGTAAGATAATACATCTGAAAAGAATGCGCTGAAAGAAGAAGATCTTAGATATAATTTTGGGTTTTGCCAGTGGGTACAGGCACCTCTGTTCCTGCCTGCAACAGATCGATCTTCAACAAAGCTAGACATTTGACCCACTCGGCAATCGGCATACCCGCCCCGGGTGATGCACGTTCTGAAATACGGATACCTGTTTGTTCTGCTATTTTTTTATTTCCCTGAGAACAAAAATATAAGATACTACACGATACTTACTCCAAATGCTGACAAGGAATTCCTTTTAAGTACGAGCTCTTTTTCCGCATAGATTATTGTCTTTTTTAACCCTCCAAACCTCAAAACCGACGTTTTTTTTGGGTTGCCCTTCGTTTCGCGTATCTGTGCTCCAACAACGTGCACGACGCAATCCACGCGTCGGAAGGAGGATGATCCGGGTCTAACCTTCGACACCGTCGCAATCCACGCTTCCTTCTACATACGGTTTTACCCATCCGCCGCCTCCGCCTTCTCTTCCCCACATTTTCCGTCCACCGCGGTAACAATGGAAGCCTAAACCCTTCCCTCCGTCCCAACCCCCAACCCGATGCCCAGCTCCTCCGCCTCCCGCGGCAACAGGCCTTCGTGGTCGGCGCCGCATCCAGCGGCGCCGGGGCGCGCGGTGTGGGTGCCTCGTGACGCGCCGCCCGCCACCCCACGCGACGCGCCGCCGCAGCGCGCCGCCCCTCCGAACCCCGCCGTGCCCCGTCCGGCGGCGGCACCGGGGCGCGCAGTGTGGGTTCCTCGGGGCACGCTGCCCGCCACCGCGCGCGACCTTGCCGGCGCCCCCCTCGCTCCTCCGAACCCTAGGCCCCCCGCGCCCCGGCCCCACCCCGCGGCGCCTCGTGACGGCGGGCAGCCCCTCGCGCCTCCCAACCCTACCCCTCCCGAGCCCCAGCCCCGCCCCGCGGTCCTGCCAGCCTCCTCATCCTCCGCCACGCCTCGCGGCCGCCGCCAGCGTCGCCCCAACCGCCGCGGTCGCAACGGGGAGGCGAGGGACTCGGCCGCGGTGCCGCTGGAGGAGGCGAGGGACTGGGCGGCGCTGCCGCTGGACGCGATCTCCTGCGTCCTGCGGAAGCTCGACCACATCGAGATCCTCATGGGGCCCGGGCAGGTGTGCCGCTCCTGGCGCCGCGCCGCGCGCGACGAGCCCGCGCTGTGGCGCCGCATCGACATGCGCGGCCACCCGGAGCTCGACCGCCAGGTGAACCTCTACAAGATGGCGCAGGACGCCATCCGCCGCGCCCAGGGGCAGTGCGAGGCGTTCTGGGCCGAGTACGCGGCCGACGACGACGTGCTCCACCTCCTCGGCAAGGAGTGAGATTCCAATCCTCTTGAATTTCAGTCTTATTAATTGTGTTGAACTTGAAGTGCTGCTATCCATGTAATACCTGGTTGGATTTGCAACTAAATTATGCGCTGGATGCTTCTTCTCATCATGATTTGGGTGAAGCTTAAAGATGGTTACAAAGACAGCAGATAAAATCATGCTATAAATGACACCTGCTTTTTTTCTTATGGTAGTACACAAGTGGAAATGTTTTTTGATTCGAATTTTAGGGCAGTACTGATAATAATTTGTTTACATGGGATTGAATAAGTTGGGCAGTCCATCCTAACTACCTTTAATTCACAATATAAGGTGTCATCTTACAAGGATGAAGCGTTGGACCGTGCTCCATATTGTTCTAGTGATATTTTCCTGAGGGAAGGAAGTAATCCTGTGCATAACTCCGGAATTTCTTCAGGTTTTGGTGTTTACTCCCCTGAATTTTTTCCAGACTAGCATTTAGCGAACACCAGGTGCTCGTGCTGACTTGTCTTCACAAAGTAGTGAACTTTAGTGTGATTCCCTAGCAGTTAAACTTAAGGTGTTATAAGCTTACAGAACTATGTGAGGTTTACTTTCAGATGGTCTTTGTTGGTCTAGACAGTTTACAAGTTTCCTTGCAAATTTAGCACTAGGCAATACTACCCTGGATTTCACATGGAGCAACTGGGAGCTGTAGTGTCAGGGATGAAGCATGAAAATGTCGAACATTGTATCTGGCGATAGTCCCATATTACTTCGTAAAAATGATGTGGAACAAACTTACTGACTTTATATGTGAAATATATTATCAGTGCTACGGTCATGTCCTGTAACTGCATCCTCCGGCCAAGTGTGTTCACCTAGTGTTCCACATGCCAAACACATAAATAAGCGATTTCAGTACCACTGAACTCATACCAGATGATGGCCTGATCACTGAGTAATTATCCTCTAAAATGACTTAAGCCCTATTACAGTCATATCTGGTCATTATCACTTTATCAGTGATTATCATCTAAAAAATTTACTGTAGCTATATCACATCTGTTCATATGAATAATTATCCTCTGAAATGTCATAACCCCTGTTAAAATCGTATATGCATGCTCTTCTACATCAGGACAAAGATGGTAACTGTTCATAGTTCATAGATGATACCTGTGCATTACTTTTTTAGGGGAGTATTTATTTACCCTTACCGCAGTCACCTATAAGGGCCCGCTTGGGAGACCGGTTTTTGCTCCGTAATTGGCCCGGAGAAAAATACGGACCTGTTTAGGTGTGTAATTTACAGGGGAGTCCTGTCGTTTTATTACGGGGGTAGAAGTTTACCCAGTTCCCAAGCGGGACCTAAATGCCCCTTCATAACTTCATTGGGGCAAGTATCAGTGCTAGTTATATCTTGTGCAGCATACATCAGCATTTCTTTCTTGAGGTTGTATTTATTGGTTACTAATGTACAAGTGCTATCTTTGTAGGGCACCATCTCTGAAGAGTCTCAGCCTCATTTCCTGTCAGGATATCATGGAATTCGAGGAGGAGATAAAGAAGTTTCCTGTGCTTGAGGAGCTGGAGATTTCAGTCTTCACAAATATAGGTGGGAAAAGTGTGTTTGAGGAGGTTGGCAAATCATGCCCAGAGCTGAAGCACTTGAAGTTCAACGCGTACCGTTTCTGGACTACCCGTGATGACACGGACACCGACGATGTTGATAGTGAGTTTAGGTATAACAAGGATGATGATGCTCTGGGGATTGCTTCTATCCGCGGGTTGCGCTCCCTGCAGCTCTTTGGCCAGAAGTTCACCAACAAGGGACTGACAGCCATTCTTGACAACTGCCCCCACCTGGAGTCCCTCGACATCCGCCACTGCTTCAACATCTATGTGGACAACGCCCTGCGGACAAAATGTGGTAGGATTAAGACACTGAAGCTTCCCAATGATCCAATGGATGGCTATAATCTTAATTTTTGAGGGCCCTCTCTGGTCATTGGGCATCGAGTCTGACAGTGATGATTGTGTCTATGCGCCTGACTACATCCTGGACTCAGATGAATACGATGACTACTGTGATCCTTTCCGCTACCTCGACGGTGTCTATGAGTCAGAGCTCAATCCAGAAGATCGTATGTTCCTCAAGGGTATGCGCATGTTGATGAAAGATTCTGATGATGATGATGGTTACTGACAGTGTTCTTCGTGGGCTGGCGCATGTCCCTAAAGTAAATGTGGTCTAGCTACTGCTGGTGCTAGGGTCATGTTTGGCTTGAAGGTTGCTTATCGTGAGTCATGTTTGGTAATTTTTCGGGTCATGTCTGGTACTTTGCCTTATCTTTCTTCGTGTGTTTATCGAGTAATTCTGCGAACCTAGTTGGCAACAGAGTTAAGACCTAGTGAGATCCTTTGTGCTGTCAGTATCGTTCTGTGCATGTCGGTTGTGAAATTGCCATAAAAAATTGGTCTATCCTAAATGCTTGTGTTTGAACTCCTGTATGAACTTGTTGCCCTTTTGGTTTTATCTATGAAACCGAGCCAAGGCCTTATGTTTAAAAGTTAGCAACAGAAAACATGTGAGAAGTTCCGTGTGGCAGTTTCTCTACAGCCAGACTTGCGTATTGAGGGAACCACATGTTTGAGAATATGGTCAATGCTTGTGGCAGGAGCTCTACGATTTGGGCGATTATCTGGTGTACGTACCTAAGGCCAAGTACAATGGGAAGCGCTAAGCTGGGTGCTAGGGAGAAAGATGGTTAGGAGGGTGGTTGTATCCCCAACCCACCAGAGTTCAAATCCTAGGTTTGACGTTGGTGTTTCTCATTTAGGCGGAATATTCTTCAGTGGGAGGCGACGTTTCCGTTGACAGCGAGGCGCCCGTGGTGACTTCGTTAATCTCAAGACTCAACCCGCCGGCTCGGTACTACGGAGGTGCTCATAGGGGTAGGGTGTGCGTGTGTGCGTTCATAGTGGTGAGTGTGTGCACGTGTATGTGAGCGTCTGTGTTGTACTGTGTTTCTAAAAAAAGCTGGGTGCTAGGGAATTAATCCCGGCAGTTATTGCAGAATCCCAGTAGATCCCGGAATAGAGCTAGCGTCGACGCAAGCTTTGCGGCCGGCGCTTGCGTAATAAAAGTCCTTTTTTCAATTTTTCTTTAGCTGCTAAGCTCCTGAGTTGTATTTAGCGATGGAGGGAGGGGCGCTAGTACAGACGCTGGCCAAGATTTCTTCCGTAAGCGCCCGCATAAGCGGCTATGCAATTACATGCCGTAAGGCCCCGATTGGATTAGCGTATTTGACGCCAAACCTTGCAAATTTCACGGAGCAGTGAATTTTTTCCAACCCAGGCCTGTAAAGCAACTTGGTTGGCCGTTTCGTATTCCTATACGTGCCAATTTCGGTCTGTTTCCAGCGGGAAAAATCATGTAGCAGCGATGGTCCGTATTTTTTCCGTCGATATCGCTGTACACTAGGAAACCACGGCGCTGATTGTTACGGGCGGAAAAAAGGACATGGTTCCCAAGCGGGGCATAGGGCCTGTTTGTTTCAGCTTACGCTTCTGCTTCTAGGTTCCAAAATCGGAAGTGCAAACAAACAGTCTCAGGTAGAAAAGCGCTGTTTGGAAGCGCGGTGGCGAAATACACTGAGATAGCGAAGGAAAGCGGAAGCAGGTCGGGAGCTGCTTCCCGCAGATTATCGAAGCGTTGTCCATTATTGCCCATTCGCACGCCCGAAATTACGAGCACATTGCCACCATGAGCACCGAACATACTGTTTTCTTGACCTCCGCGTCACATGCGCTTCTCCCTGTACCCATTCCTTTTGACTGTCGCTTCTCATGTATCTACTTGGTAAAAAATACATACTCCATCTCACACAAATATATCTCATTTGAAATAATTTTTACACGAAATATGTGCGCGTCGACGCGTAGGTTTCATTCCCGTGATCGGTTTCGAGTTTTGTGTACTATAACTTATGAATTTTTTATCAAAATTTGCACCATTTTTGGACAAATTTACTCAAATTCGTTGCACTAGGTTGATCGTTTTAAGTTTCCTTTTACGAATAGATCAATCTCGCCGTTGTCTACAACTTTCGTGTTGTAACTCGGTTGACCGTGCGTATGAAGAAGTCTTATCTTGCAATATATTGTAGACATGAGAAATTTGTAATTCTTTTGGATACATATGGAGAAGTCTTATAATATAATTATCACAATATTTTCTTGTTTCGTGAATATATTTCAATACAAAACACTAAAAATAATATTCCAATACAAAGCGTGTTAAAAACCATTAAATTGAGATAATTCAACTCGTAAAATACTCAAACATCTTTCGTGTCGTAAAATACTCGTAAAAATCATTAAATTACGTGTTTCAATTATTAAATATAAATAAATAACTGAAATTATTTAGCTCTCTACTCTAAGTAAAAAAATAGTAATTATGGATGAAATAAGTCAAAAACAACTATTTCGGTACAAATCAGCACTTGTATAACATCTTCAGCATTCAGGGGCATTCCAGACATTTCAACCAGAAAATCAACAGCAACAGCTGCTAACAGCAGTTTTCCAAACATCAAATCTCTGCTTCCAACAGCTGCTTCTCACAGCTGCTTTCTCACAGTTCAACAGCTACAACTGCTTTTCAAAAGCTGCAGCCCAAACAAACAGACCCATAGTGGTTCAGCTGAATCGACCGGTAGGTCGGGACCTTCGGCTTCGTCAAAGCTCGGCTCATCCTTGCCGCGGCCAACAGTGGAGCCTTTTAGAATTTAAAATTGTCATATTGAAGTTTTAAAAATCTATTAAAAAAAAGCTATCCTGAATGTTGACAGTGACTTATTTTACGGTCCTGCAAGTTCGAAATTCTCAACACAAAAGAGTTGTTGTTCTAGTTTAAATTTTTCTTCCATGGTTCACTATATAAAATTGTAATTTTTACACAATCCGAAGTGCAGAATATTCCGCACTAGTTTGTTGCACACTGGTAGGTCGTCATTGTCTAAATTCCGCACTAGTATTGTTTGAAACCTGAAGGACTATATCTTAAGGCCCATCCTTTTCACAGATACTAGGAAATTTCGCGCGGCGACACGCCGCGCCCGTGTGTTGAAACAACAAACATAATTGGAGAAGAATAATCAGCATTTTTTTTGTCGTTGTGATATATTCTCCGTATTATTTATGATGGGTGTAGTTAAAGTTATTGGTTTTGCGGTATTTAGTAATTTTTGGAAATTGTTTAAATACCCTAGAACAATACATGTAAAGTGTTTTAAATTACTTGAAGCATGTTCTGTTTTAAATTTTGTTTTTTCATTCAATTATATTTATTTGGAGAATAGGTGTACACCAACTATTTATTGACATTTACATTTTTGGTATTCTTATTTTGATGTTTTGAAGCCCATGATATAAATGGGTAGTTGTATTTAAAAGATTTAAACTCTATTCAAATAAGATGTTTCGCACCAAATTATTTTATTGGGTTTGTCATATTGAATGATATTGCTGGTATTTTGCTTCTGGATTTTATTTGAGTTCGAAAGGAAATTCTGAAATCAATATTTCACAAAATGACGTAAAGGTATCAGAAGAGCTTCTGCGTATTATTTTAAAATATTAAGGTTTGAATAGTCTGGAAAAGATCCCAAAGTATGCAAAATGGCTATTTTGATTTTCACAATTTTTTTGAAATTGGTCTAGATTGATTTGGACTTGGTCTCGTAAATTTCAAGTTTGGGAAATGTCTATATTCAGAAGTTTTTTCATACCGGAAAATTATTGGAACTCGAAAAATGTGCGCTTAAAGAATGTTGTGAATTTAAAAATCGTCCGTGTTGGAATGTATTCAAATTTTTGACCTGAAATGGGCAAATAGATTTTAAAATTGTACAAAGTGGAAAAAGATATTGAAGTGCAACCTAGAACATAAATCAATTTAAATGGAGTTGGTATGACTAAGAGATGTCATTTCCACATACTCCATATTTGACATGAGAGTTTATTTAGCTCTTCTACAAAAACTTTGTTTAAAGTTGTTCAATTATGCATGGAAAATGCAATATTTGTAAAGGTTTATTTTTCTGCAAATTTTGATATATTATTTGCATTATTCTGACATACAGATTGGAAGATATGAATTTTACTAATTTTATTCATTTTTCTGGAATTTTCAGAAACTATTAAAAATATCTGGCAGTCGGGTCCCACTTGTCAGGTTTTTGTTATTTACGAAATTGTTAAAAAACTGACGAACGGGGCCCGCGATGACGTCACGAATGACGTCACCCCGGCGGCGGCCATGGCCGGCTCTGCCGAGCTCGCCCTCGAGCGGGGAGCGCGCGCGGGGCGTCGGGGCCGCGCTTTTCCGCTGGGGGGCGTCGCGGGGAGGTCAGGAAGTGGCGCCGCGGACCAAATGGTCGCCGGAGCCGCTGGCGGCGACCACGGACGCGGCGGAGGACGGCGCGCACGCCGGCGGCCATTCCGGCGCGGCCGCGGTGTCCCAACATGCGGAGCTCGGCTAGGAGGAGGAGGCGGCGAGGGTGGAGCGTCCGATGTAGGCCGATTCGTGCGGGGAGGTCCGTGGCGGCGGCGGGGCGCGTCGGCGCCGACGGCGACTTCCGGCGTCGCGCGTGGGAGAGAGGCGAGGGGATCTGTGCGCACGATTTTGCACGGAGGCCCCTGGGGTTTCCGCAAATAGCAAACTGGTCCTTGGTGGGGGGTTTCTGCAAAACACCGAGTTTCTTTCTGCAGAATCATCCTGTGTACCGTCGGATCTCGATCGCACGGCGCTGAGGCGCTCGTGCACTGTAGATGTGCATCTCGCGTCTACAGTGCAGCGCGACGTGGCGCAATATGGGCCGTCTGTTTGGCCGATCGGACGGCCGTAGCTCGCTGATGACGTGGCCCAACCGTTTGGGGTTGAAGGGGAGAGCTTTTATATATAGTATATATTGGAGGAGGCCCAGGTTGGACATGGTAGCCCACTAAGAATTGTAGGAAAAGAAAACCAAGCCCAGAGATTAATGTTGCCAATACAATATTTTATTCACCCCCTCTACACTCGATTGAAAATCAGTAAGTCAATAGAAATGATAATCGGGACTTACGAATCATGTGGTTGTTTGCTATTGGGGTAAAATATTGTTGTCGAATTTCTATATAGTATTACCTCCATTCACAAAAAGATGTCTGAACTTTATCTAATTTTGTATTATCTAGTCATGTTTTTGTGTGTAGATATATGAATTTAAACAAAGTGGAGACATCCTCTTACGGGCGGAGGGAGTATATGTCAACTTGCATTTTGGAGTGAAACTAGAGAAATTCTTTCTGAATTTGTGGTTTTGTGGGCCATACTTGACTACTTGGTTGACAGATACGCTCCCTCGAACGATCAACACGGCATGAACATTCCGGCCTGCAGGCTCTCCCCTCTTTTCTACGCGCTTTGTGGAAGACAGTGTGAGACTGTATAACGTTATGTACGTTACACAGTGGCCATTACGTTGCTGTCTAAAATTGCTCGTTACGTTAAGCAGTTGACGCCGAAGCAGTGGTACTACGTCCCACAGGAGAGCAGCTAGCTAGGCCAGGCAAACAAGTTAACCGAAAGACACACTGAAAAATCGAAATGAGGCGATCAAAAAAGGAGTACTAGTTGTTTTGGTTTGATCTGATTAGTGTTGCTGATTAATATACGAAAGGAAAATCTGCAGGACTGCAGCTCTAGTTTTTCTCTACTGATCGAGAGGCCGGAGATGCCCATTTGCTATCAGGAAGAATAAATCATTCACTGGTAGCAGTGAAGTAGACTTGGAGAGGAAACTCCATCCTAGATACTTGCGAGATCTCTTGGTATCCTGCTCTCAAGATCTGCACATGATACAGCTTTGATCTGTTGAAAGAAAATTCAATTTCTTTGTACTAGTAGTGTTGAAAGAAAATTCTACTTTGGCTCTCACTCTCCGTCCTCTCATTTTCTCTACTTCTATAAAAACCACAGTTGGTGATGATGGTGTGTCTGCCATCTTTTATTCATTCGATTTGAATCTAGCGAACAAAAAACAATCTTGACAAATTTGCAGATAACCCATTGTCTTCTTGGAAAATTTGGCAGCGGATATAATGCTCATCCAAGTCCCAACAATTAAGCAATTGTTTTGTGTGAAAATTGCACAATTTTGATAATGCAAATTTTAAGCACTTTGGGGCTGCATGTACTTAGAGCAATTACACAATATTTCACTTAGAGGTACTCTATTGGTAAACGTAAAACAACCAACTGATTGCTGATATTTTAAAAAATATTCTACAAATTCTGAATTAGAAAGACGGACATGTATTTATTTGGTTCTTGGAACTTATATTAATAATTTTATCTCCTTGTATTGTAATTAATCTTCAAAATACAGTTAACTAACAATGAGTGCATTGCAATGTGGTAATTAATTTGCTTATAAAATTGCTTCCCAAGTTTTTTATTTTTTCATATAAAATAGCTTGCCAAGTTTGTATTCTTACGCTTCCATTACAATACGTATTATGTCCCAACACACCGCCATTTCAGGGATAGTAGGATATATTTTTTTAATAACGTGTTTACCTTTTTTTTTACATGTGAATATTATGTATACTATATATATACGTCTTGAAAGAAAAATAATTAGTGGCATTCGACTAGTCTGCCAAAAGACGAACTGTTCCATCGACACACCCTATTCTCTTGGTGGTGATGATGACGGAGCCACGCGCGGAGAGCTTCGAAAGTCGCGCGTTGCTTTTGCTGGGCCGCGAGGACGGGAACGAACGTACAAGACTACAAGCCGTGGTACGGAACTCCGTTTGAACTCCAACGCGGCGTCCACTGTAGAACCATAGCTTTACTTATAGAATCGCAAAAAAAAAAAACTATAGATTTATTTCGCCGTGACAGGAAAAGGCTATATCGACGAGTATTTTAGGAGTGCCGTACACACTGCACGGAGTGCGCCGTGACAGTGATCAAGTTGTATGGTCCAGCTAGATAAGTTATCCATGGTCGACAGAAGCACGTACTAGCGGCGTACGGAATGGTAGGGCGGTCGTACAACTTGAGTTAGCAGGCATGCAGCATAATTGCTTGATCAAAGCGGTGGATACATGCATGGGCCACCATGTCGGGCATAGATAGATCACGTACGGACAGCAGTACCAGCTCATTAAAACTCACAAACGATGATGACCACCTGGTAGCCAGTGCGGTGCTGGTACCAATCGATCGATATCAACGTGCCATGGCATGCATGACTTGTCAGGTTTCTTTATCTAGTACTCCCACTTGCTTCCCGAATAAGTAGAATTCTACAATTTTTATGCCAAGTTAGATTTTTCAAATTTTGACCAAATTTAGAGAGAGAAAAAAAAGCATCATTAATAACACCAAATTAGTTTCATTAGTTCCGTAACTTTGAAATGTACTTTCCTTATACTAATTTGATACCATACAAAATTGGTCAAAGTTGTATAACTTTGAATTAGGGCGAAATCTAGATGTATAGTTATTCATGGACATACGCACTAGATCGTATACACTCCGAGTTATTAGCTCTGTAAATGGGACAAACACCAGTATATTGTAGGATTTTATCTAATAGTTCGCGCATGCGTGTAGGCGTACGTGTAGAACCAGAAGTATTTACGTTACATATAGGTGTGCGGTTCTTCGGACCTAGCCTGCAGTTTCCTAACACGCAGAATCGCTGGCAAGCGCTGTATTTTCCCCTTCCTCTCTTCGCCACCGTAGCGGGAGGAGGCGATTTTTGGACACAGCTCCGCCAGATCCACCGGTGCGGCCGCTGAGCCGCGGGATTCGCCTCCACCGTCGGCCGCTTCGGCGGCGGGTGGGTGGTGGATCCCCGGCTCCGGTCTGTTTATAGGTAGGGTAGGGGGGAGAGTTCGCCGGCGGCGCTCAGGAGGAGGGGCGGCTGGTGTGGTGTTTGGTGACGGCGCGGGCTTCTCCGGCGAAGCTGCTCCGACGGGAGCGGCGTCTCCGCGCGCGTCTTGCGGGAGCTCGGGGCCCGGCGCGGCGCTCGAGTTCTCCGTCGGTGCCGCTGGATCCGCGCTGGCGGCGGATCTGGTGGGCGGATCCTGGGGCTCGTCGAGCTCTTCATCTTTCTCCGGCGTCGGCGACGATGGCGGCCGAGGCAAGGAGGTGTGCTGGGACAGGGGGGCGCTGCCCGGGTCGTTCAGCGACGATAAGCTCCGCCGCGACGCGGCGGACGGACACGGCGGCGTCTCTCATAGGGCTAAGCTTTCCCTGACTGCGGCAAGACGGCGGCTGGCCATCCTCGTCTCCGGCGACGGCGACGTTGAAGATCTTGGAGCTCCTGGATCCTTTTCCTCTACGTATTTCGTTTCTGTATTTGTACTGTGTACTCTGTACGTGGTTTTCTTTTGAATATACGTGGAAAAATGCAAAAAAAAAAGTTTCTCTTTTAACACTTGGAACGGCCTAGAGGGTCATATATGATGCTCGTTTTTATTGACAATTGCGGTACAAAGTACATACAGGATAACAAAAATCCAGCAAGAATAAACTAGTCCTCAACAAAACATCTGAAACGTCATCAGGTAGACAGGTACTCTCAGACCGTCGACAAACCAATGACTTGAACAACGGCCTTCCGTTGTGACACCACAGACGGAACCATTTAGACACCGTGAATCCAAGACAAGGCCTTCGATGGAGGTTGGAACACTTACGCCACTGCTTCGGGATTTGACGTCCTATGGTATCTAGGGCCGCCGAGATTGATCTCGTCGAACTTGTGGCACCACGAGTTCCCAACAGCTCCCAAAACCGCACCGAATAGCATCAGCCATCCATCCCCATCTGCCGTCACCACGGCGGACATGAGGAAGAAGACGAACTATACAAGCGGGTGATCCCAAGTCACCACTTGAACATGCCTTATTTTTTATGTATCGAGATGCACATCTCCCCGCCGCCTTCGGATCCAGCCATGGGAGTTCCGCATCAAGAAGAAGAAGAAGAAGAAGAAGCAGGGGGCGAAGCTATGTACAAGTCAGTCCCCCAACCCCCCCCCCCCCCCCCCCCCCCCCCCCCCCAAGCCCAAGAAGAAATTGCGAAAAAAACAGTGCACTTTTTAGCCCATTTTCGTCTAAAAATTGTGGTGTTTGGCCTTGAAAGAACAATGATGTCGACTAGAGGGGGGGTGAATAGGCGGTTTAAAACATTTCCGGTTTAGGCTTGATAATTGCGGAATAAAACTAGGTGTTTAAATTAACAAGCCGACAATCTAAATAAACTAGGCTCACCTATGTGCACCAGCAACTTATGCTAAGCAAGACAAGCAACAAGGTGATAGCAATAGAATACTTCAAGCACGAAAGTTATCACAAAGTAAAGTGCATAAGTAAAAAAGCTCGGGTATAGAAATAACCGAGGCACGCGGAGACGAGGATGTATTCCCGAGTTCCTCCTTGTTAAGGGAGTGTGTCTCGTTGGAGAGGTGTGAACCGACACAACGGTTCAACTACCACAAAGGTTTCACCTTCTTCTCCGATGAACCGCACCACAAAGGTTTGGTTCACCTTCCACTATCGAATCCTTCGAGGCGGAATCCAGAGCCTTTCAACAACAATCCGGAGCACAACCCACAACAGGATTGGGGGCTCCCGAACGGCTTTACAAGTGACCACAAAGGTCCAACCACCACACGGGCGTCTAGGGTCCAAAGACCCAAGAGTAACAAGTTCACAAGCTTTCAACTTCCACGAATCCTCGTGGAGAGCACACCGATGCACCAAATGCAAAAGGCAAGAGCACAAGTGCTCAAATCCTTCACTCTCAAATCCCACCAAAAGCATCTAATGCTTATGGGGGGAGAAGAGAGGAAGAACAAAGAAGAGAACCACAGAAGAACTCCAAGATCTAGATCCACTAGGTTCCCCTCACTTAGAGGAGAGATGGATTGGTGGAAATGTAGATCTAGATCTCCTCTCTAAAATCCCTCAAAGATATGCAAGAATCATGGGAGGAATTGGGAGAGGGGCGAGATTTCCAAGGTCAACAATGGTGGGGAAGAGAGAGAAAAACGTGCTCAGAAAACTTGGGCTCTTTGGGGGAAGAAGGGGCCTTTTATAGGCCTCCCAGAAAAAGAGCCATTGCAGGAAAAACTCGCACCGGAGACTCCGGCCTAAGCGACCGGAGATTCCGGCCTGCACCGGACAATCCAGACCAAGGGCCGGATATTCCGGCCTACACCCGAGGCTGAACAAGTTCAGACATGGTGCAGCTCGGGGCAGAAACTCCGGTCTCAGGGGCGGAAACTCCGGGCTGGAGGCGGATACTCCGGCCCAAGGGCCGGAGACTCCGGCCTAGACCCGTGGCAGAACAACTGGAGCTCCATCGACAGGGAACCCTAGGTCCGGATACTCCGGTTGGAACACACCGGATACTCCGGCCTGGAAAACCAGCAAAACTGCAAACCCAACAACTTTTGCGAGAAAACTCCAAATGAGATGAAACCAACTTTGTTGGAAAGATAACGACAAGAGCTTTCCTACAAGGATAAATAGAGTTAAGTTGGCACACATTAGAAGGTGTGGAACTTTACTCAAGGATAAACTGATAATATTTCCAACACGAAATTGAAACAAGTTTCCAAAAGAAATCCGTTTTCGAAGAACTTGGGCTTGTCATGAAGATCACGACAAGCACCAAAACTCAACAAGGAGAAAATCCATATAAGAACTAAGAAAGATGGAATGCCAATAATGCAAAGGTTTGAGATCTCCACAAAGATGCGATGAAGTTACTCACTTGAGAGCCCCTCTTGATAGTACGCCGTCTATCCTATAACCCGGTCTCCCACTAACATTATGAGACCGGTAAAATAGAAAACCTATCTAGATCATACCTTTGCCTTGCGCATTCCACTTGAGCTCGACGATGACGATCTTGACTCTCTCAAGTTGAAACACCTTTCTTGATTGTGCTTGCTAGCACATGATTGATGAAGACTTCTCCAAATGCTCCCCCATACTCCATTATGGGAGGGCCTCGCTAAGCTCCATCTTCATGTCTCCTTTGCAAGCTTCAATCAAATGATATCTTTCGAGATGCATCATATTGAACTTGCACTTCATCTTCTTCTCTTGATATGTATGATGGCTTGGAGGTAAACATGATTGTTCTCAATCTTCTTTTCCAAGCCACACTTGCAATAAGCTCAACTCTACACCTGACTATTCTTCATATAAACCCTTGAATAGAGCATTGGTCATCATGTCATCTTCAAGAGTCCAACACATGAACTCCTATCTTTTCCCATGGACATGATCTATAAGAATATCTCAATGTAAACATTAGTCCATAAGGATTGTCATTAATTACCAAAACCACGCATGGAGGCAACCATGCACTTTCAGGCCTATCCCCCCATTCTTGCCCAGTATATTTTTATAACCCCTCCCCCGCGGCATGGAATGGCTGGGTTGGCAAATTAGCTGAAGAGGATGTTGGGCCAGTAAGGGCGGAGTATTGTTTTTGGGGGCAAATGGGTTTAATGGTGTTAATTTTTTGCTAAATTTTATTAGGCTGTCGCTTGCAGGTTTTCCAGATTATTGTTGCTTGTAGTTGAGCAATAAAACCTAATTTTTTTCTTTGGGCCTAGTCGATGGTGCAGTTCTCCAATGTTGTCCTTGTGGAATTTTTGCCTCTCGGCCGACAGCCACGTCCTCAACTCGGATATCGATCTCAAAATCACAACAGACTAAAGCCCCACCATTAGAATACGAAAAGATGATTTCTTCGCCCGACTTCTATATCATAAGCCCGTTGTGGGGGTTCAGGTAGGCGCTTGGCGGCTTTCATCAAATCCACCGTCCACCGAGCGTGAGACAAGAACAAATGACATATAACCGAAAAAATCTTGGGGTGAGTTCGATATCCGAGTCCCCCGCTTGGTACGACAGCTGTTTGAGACAGCCACCACGTCAGTTGTGGGGATGGATCCTCCACCTTTTTCTGGACATAGAGGTGGCTGCCCAGTGGGCGTGTAAAGGACATGGCCCCACACCTCTTCATGAAAGTGGCCAGGGGCGCGCTCTACTCCCGCCGAGTTAGAGAGTGGCTCGTAGGTGGATGGCTAGACGATGTTCCGCCAGACCTGGACGCGCGTGAGTTACGCGAGTTGTTGTCCTTAGCGGACAGTGTGGCAGATTTCCCTCTGACTGAAGGGGTAGCAGATGAATTCAGGTGGAACTAGGAGGGCAATGATCACAAGTACTCAGCGTGATCAGCTTACAGAGCCCTCTTTGAGGGCAAGATTGGGCTGGCGGGTGCGCAACAGGTCTGGTGCTCCCGAGCGCCCAACAAGTGCAAGTTCTTCCTATGGCTGGCATTGAAGAACAGATGTTGGACTGCAGACCGCTTGGGGCGGAGAGGGCTGCCTAGACCGACCGCCTGCCCGCTGTGCGACCAAGTGGGAGAAGACATAGACCACCTCCTCCTCGGGTGTGTCCTCTCCAGAGAGGTTTGGCACTCCTTCGTGAGCAGGTGGGGTAGGGTGGACCCAGTCCACGGCGATCGTCTTGTGGATTGGCTACTAGCCAAGGCCTCGGGAGGTCGAGATGAGAAAGACTTGTGGACGGCGATCAACTTTATTTGCTGGACCTTGTGGAGACATAGGAACGGTGTGGTGTTCGAAGGTCACATGCCTTCAGTTCAGACCGCCGTTAGTATGGTGGAGGCCGAGGCTGACCTCTGGCGGGCAGCGAGGATGTTTAGGGGTAGTTTAGGCCCTGTAGACAGGTGGAGGGTTGGCGAGTGATCTTCTTTCTTTTTGTTGGTGGATTGACGTTTTTTTGGCGCATGTGCCTAAACGCGTTGTAAAGGCCACTTGGCCTCTCCTTGAAACCGATGCGTCCGCTTGGACGTATCCTTAAAACATATAACCGAAACCACATTAAACCGTTTTTGTGATACTTTGCAACATTGCGACCTGGAGGAGGTGCATCTTGAAAATAGACGATTCACTTGGAGCAACTAAAGACGATCCCCGAGGCCATGTGCTGATCTGCTCGATGGCTTCCTTTGGAAATGACACACCGGAGGCAGCAGCAGCGACCTGATACCATCATCATCCTGTGGTCTGCCTTCCTTTGGCACTTTGACTACATCAATGCGACCACTACACTACACCAACAATGCACCACACCACAGACAGCATCCATACACATGCATGATCTGATTCACGCAAGGAGAAAAGCTGCTGGTGGTAATGCTCTTCGAAGTAACTCCCCTCGCAGGCGGCAATGTCGATTTCTGTTTCCCGGCAGCTGAGCTCGTGCTCGCCATGTGACATTGCTGACCATTTCTCTCCCACATTGCCAAGTTGAACGATAATAAAATGAGTTGGTTCTTGCGTGTCCCTTTCGTATGACCAGGGCACTGATCAAATTATTGTTACACTATTTTCTCGCCTGTTCAAGCCTTGAAAAACGCAGCACCTGCTTATTTTATGTTCTGTATGGGATGCTTAGTCTGTTTGGGCAGGAGATGCAGTCACCGCTTGACTCTGGTTCTGCCAAAATCATTACGACGACCTAGTCCTGGGCATCTTTTATTATATATTGCAAGATTAAGATTTAGTTGGTTAAAATACACATAGGCTGGAAGTGGGACGCTGCTGAATCTGAGATTAGGACTCCGTTATGCGGCAGTTAGTTGTCAACCGTTCATACCGGTCAGTATCTCTGCACATGGGGTGCTTGTTTGGTAGTATAAATTCAGGTTTGTTAGTTCAAGTTTCTGAATCCATGCATTTTCTACTCAGGTTTTAGTGTCCTCTATACGTTGCCAATAGCGTTTACCGGTTTGATCGGTACCGGTGCTTGCATCCATCCCCACATGTGCCCAAGCACGAACGAAGAGAATATCTTCGGCCTTCCTATAGTTTGTCGAGCGCACGTCGGGGCGGGCAACGGCGGCGAACGCCTCCTCCTCTATCTCGGTCACCTCCTCCTCATCTTCCCCTTCCTCGTCCTCATCACCCTCTTCCTCCAAGTCATCACCAAACCCAAAGGGTTCGTGAGGAGGAGCCCCAAGGTCCACCTCCGTGTCTTGGAGAAGCCCCATGAACGACGTCGTCGTTGCGGGCATACCGTCGAGCACCTCGTGCAGGACGGGCGGAGGGTCGGCGATTGGGGGCGCAGGCGCGGTCTTCTTCCGGGAGGTGGTCCTCTTCACGGCCGGGGTCCCTCCCGCGACGAGCTTGGCGGCTGCAGCACCCTTCGGCCCAAGCGACGACGTCGCCCGACGGCGCTTGGTGGTGGAAGGCTGCGGCGGGGCGAGTTCGGGCGGGGCGAGGGAGGAGGCGGGGGCCGGGGTGACTGCGAGCTGCGGAGGGACGACGTGCTGGCCAGCACGCTGCCGCTTGGAGCCGACGTGAGTGGCGGCGACCACCGACGCCTGGCTCGGGACGGGCGGCTGCTGGGCCGGCGCGGGCGTCGCGGAGGCGGCGATTGGGGGCGGGGCGACGGGCGGGGCGAGGGAGGAGGCGGGCGGCGGCTCCATGGCGCGCGGCGGCCGGCGGCTGTGAGCTTGGCGGGCGACGGGAGGAAGGGGACGGGGCTGATTTTTCCCTCCCGCGCGTTCACAATGGAGGAATAGGGGTTGGGGTTGTTTCCCCTCTCCAACCCTCACTTTTAGAGGTTGGGAGGGCGACCTAGGTCCAACCCTTAAAAAAAATTAGGGGTTATAGTCTTTACGTTTTTTTGTTCCAACCCATAAAAAAAACGGTTATTTATGAGGGTTTGAGAGTTTGAGGTACTGCTAGTGATGCTCTTACTCTGTTCTGCTTTCCGGCAATCGCCTTCGGTTCAGGGGAATTTGGACGCTGATGAAGTTACCAGTAAATCAACACTGAAGTAACTAATATTGGTTGTCACATCTCCTTCTGTTTTCGTCTTCTGCCGAACCAAACCGTCGTTTTCATGACAGTCTGAACATCAGATAAGCTGTTCTACCGATAGATACAAATATACAATACTATTCTGCAGATTGCTTCCTTCTTTCCTGCAGCTGTAGTGTCCATAAAATATCTCTTGCGTGTCGAAGATGTTAATCCGCTGGAAACTTGGCAGTGAACTTCTAAATTTAGCAATCTTACATCTACAATTACAATGGTCTTCCTATAAGAACATTGCCGAAGATGCTAACCAGATTTCACTGAACAGTCTTGGGACATTCGGGCAAAATGGATAATACAATTCAGGTTCAGGCTGCAGTTTTCCTGCTATCTCCTGTCTGGCTGAAGATATTGTTACTCTTATACCAGACCAGTTGTACAAATGCTCTTAAATGTACGGCTTGTCCTAATAAGAAGTGCATTTCTACACTAGCCTTTCATCTCTTTGGCAGATTCCGCTTTAATCAGCATTCGCTAAAATCAAAAAATCAAAAAAGCATTCGTGCTCTCTGACTGTCTAATCTCAAAACAGTATCCTTGCTATCTTTGCACCGACCACCAGCATAGCATCGCTTGCCACCACAAGCTTTCACCGGTGTTGGTTAACCCTTGCCATCCCAAAATGTAACGCAATGCAGTAAAAGCAAGCAGAGGATAACGTTTCAGAGGCATCGGTTTTGAACCATCTTCCGTGGATTTTAAGTAAAACTTATGCGTTTCAAACGGATCTGGACTGAGAGCTCGGATGGTGACCGAAAGTCGACATACACAAGATAAGGAATCTCAGCATAATGTAGTACTAAAAGTTACTACAGACTCAGTAACAATATGGTACGAAACATGCCTCAAGATCAGGGACATGTATGGTTAACACTGAAGAATACCTCAAAATCCCTAGCATAACAAACGGAGTATTCTGGTACCTAGAACAGTCTAAACATGCTTTGTTATGTCTTTACTGCTAGCTAGCATGAATCAACATGGCATCTGTTCTCAGTTATTCTGATATGTATTACGAGTTAACATGGTAGCTAGTATTTTTCCCCCTAATATCTACTGCCAGTGAGTTAAGCTGATAGGTTTTTAGCTTTTTTTAGTTAGAGTGCTAGCTGGAATGAATTAGCCTGGTAGCTAACTCCCATGAAATTGGTATTGCCTTTCAGTAAACATGGTATCTTGGCACAAATATGTTTTTTCAATGATTTGAAACGTATACATAGCATGGATTCATATGAATATTATTCTGGTAGACACAATGTACTACATTGGTAGCTAGCTCGTAACAACTTGGTATCTAGCACCATAACAACTTGGTATATTTGTGGTGGATATGATACCTTGGATGCTTGATGTATCCAGTGTTGCATCCATTGCTATTTCCATATTCCTTTACCTGCAGATTCAAATTGTACAGCCATGTCAGTGTTGCTAACTCAACCATTTTCTTTTCTTATTATGAAACAGGGATTTGAATGGAGATTGTTTTGGATTCAGTCGCGAATGAAGATTTGATATCCCTCATGTGTGTGGCTGTCATTGAAGAACCAAGAGTTTTTAGGTTAACTAGCAAGGTGGCCCTCGCAAATGCGAGGGCATTGTCTTTAGCGTATTAATAATGTCTAAGAATTAAATGTGAGGTATCTTAGAATACTGTAAAGACGGAAATCTAAATTATATATTCTATAACTATCCTAAATATTATGGTAGATAAATAATTGGATGGTACATAGTTTCAAAAAAAAAATCAATCACCAATTAACTTCAAGTCATCTAAAAAGTAATCTTTTTAATTGACCACGAAATTCTAGCCAATAACTTATTGGGATAGTGTCACGGAACAAACCTATTAGTTCCGTCTAATTCTTGGTGTTTTTCCATGGTTCCACACTTATCAAACAGTGCTCCATGTAGCCAATGGTTGTTTTGGCTTATCTTCTATTATTTTAATCCAACCTTGGGTTTTGCGCCATATTGTATACAATTAAACACGATTACTCTTTTAAATATGAGTCGATGTTCCTGTCGATAGCAAGCATGAAGTTGTAACTTTGTCAATCTAAAAAATCTTGGCTCAAGTCGTGAATGGACGACGAATATAAATTGTGGCAGTATGCTCGTGAGTATATTTACATCATACTCAATGTATCTAAAAATTGTAACTGTCTTGGGATTAACTTCATATTCTCAGTCATGCACACATACATATGAGTACACTTTTATCACGATGTCTTTTTAGTATATGTACTTTGTTTTTTTCTAAATGGGCGCAACATGTTTCGTTTACATATTTGTTTTTAATTTCAAAGAAAACATGGAAGTGAAAAAGTCTTGTCTTGATACGGTAGGAAAAGGTGAGTACAATCATCGTTTTTAAACTATCAGATCGCGTTTTCTTCGCACACGCCATACATTAGGGGAGTACATCTGCGGGACAATTATTAGACGATTAAAAGGCTATTGATCTTTCGTAAATTAGCACGGTGACCCACACATTTGCACGGTTAGATTCATTTTTTTCTTTCATTTGGAACGGTATATGTCAATGTTTTTATATACACTTCTCTTACATGCTTTTGAAAATATTGTGTTAATAGAAAATTCAAATTATAGGGAAGGTTATGGAGAATATATCACATGCATAACTGTTTTCTATTGTTTTCCTGGTGGTTATTTGTCGCACAGTAAATATCTTTAATCAAAATTTTCTATACATTATTGTAGTTTGTAAATCAATCTATGAATTGATCTTAAGAAAACCGATGATTTGTAATATATAACGTTAATATATATCACCAAATGCGAGGGCAAATGTGAGGGTATCATTAAGCCAGTAAGTTTTTAGTGTGAGGGGCGTTCCTGTCGATAATGCGACTAATGTCGTTAAATCATTAATATTAAAATGTGACAACTCAGAATTTCAACCTCCCGCATGCATTTTGTGACACTGTTGGTTTGACGAAAGTCGAATTAATTTCTCGTCTATATGTACTCAATCATAGAAGCAATGTATGTAGTGCAACTAATATCGTGAGTTCATTAATTTTAAAATTCCACGAATCCGAACTTCTACATGCGTTTTTTAGTGCGTTTGTCTGATGATTGTCAAATAAATTATCAATTATGTGGACTCAATCGTAGAAACAACATACTCTCTCAATAAATAATTAATTTGTGTTCTGGTGTTTAGTCAAAATCAAAGTTTATAAAGTTTGACCATAAACATATGAAATTCAAAACCATTAGTATTAGATTCAATATAAAAAGTTTTATCATATTAAATAAATTTGTTATTATGAATGCTGCTTCATATTTTGTTATTTTACTAAATTTGATTTTAAGTAAACTCACAAACACAGACTAAGTAAATAGAGAATATGCTTACTCCAATTACTATCATTTGTGAGTAAATGGAGTAGTGACTATCATTTGTGAGTTGTGCATATCTTAGCAATTACTATCGTTTCCCATCACGTTTCAAGGCTAGCTACTCTCGCATGCGGCCGGTGTCTTAAACGGAGACGCGTAATTATCTGGTGGAGGCACGTAATTAGCTAGTGCACGTCTCCTTTGCCACCACGTTGGACGGTTGGAGGTAAAAAAAAAATCTCCTTTAGCTATGACGGTAAAGCTAAGGTACACATGATTCGTAAAAAAAAAACTAAGGTACACATGTTTTTTTTTTTGCGAGTCAAGGGAGGTCACGTTCTCAGCATGAGTCGTGTCACGCATGTTACGTAATCTAATATATTATAAAAATCCCAGCCATATATTTTAGATCTAACCACTATAATTAATTTAGATGATGTGGATTAACGTGGTGGCTCTATTAACTAACTCATTTTGCTTTTAGTATATAATAGATTGTGACACTGCAATATGCATACTTCCTGTACGTGCAACCTTTTTGAGCCACTTTGCACTATGTGTGAATCATGGATTTCTTGTTTTTGCTACCATGCTTTTGGAGCTACCTGCCTTCCTTTGTGCAACCTAGCTACCTTTTGTGAATGATGGAATACATGATGTGCTACCTAGCTTTCTATGTGTAGAAGTTGTTTCATGCAAAAATCTTTGTAATTCGTACTTGATAGTGGTACTATAATTCTGCAGCCATGTAATTCCTACCTGATAGTGAATATGTGATTCCTACAGCAAAAGGTGCAGAGATTTTCTGTCCTCTAGCTTTGAGCTACAATTTTTCTTCAATTTTTGGTGGGGATTTGTGTTTTGATATTGAGGAAGATCTTGAGGAAGGAAACCTAGTTATAATCTTGAGGAAGAGAAGCAGCAGTACATGTTGTACTAACCTGATCTTGCTCCAGATTTTTCCCCTGTGATTTTCTCTGCGAATTACCCTTTGTTTTGCGTTTCCTTGTTCGTCCAGGCAGAGCGCCGTCAATGCCGGCGGCTTGTCTGGAGGTGGACGAGATACTCCAGGTTATAACTAGGTTTCGATTGATCTTTTCCTGGTTGTAATGGGCCCTAGTACAACATGTACTGCTGCTTCTCTTGTCTGGAGGTGGACGAGATACAGTTTAGCACGGCCCAGTTATATTTGACGGCCCAGTAAAGTAATGGGCTCGCGATTTCGCGCCTCCGTCGGAGCGCGCTCGCGTGGGCGCGCTGGCTCGGACGCGTGCGCTGACTCGGACGCGCTGGTTTGACCGCCGCTGGGGAGGACGTACGTACGGCGCCGCTGCATAGTCCTGTCCTTTTTTCTTTCTACTGTAGAAATAGTATCAAGTGCAGGATACGAAAAAGATACGGACGCTGAACGCATATGTTTGATTCCCAGTGAAGTGAAAGGCAGTTGGATACACTGTAATTCTAAGCCAGCTCCCTCCCGTCACTGTAGAGGCGAAGAAGAAGGCGATTTTTGGACGATACTCGCCGAGCCACCGCGTCCGCGCCGCTGAGGCGGGGGATTCCTCTCCTCCGCCGGCCGCTTCGGCGGCGGGAGGGTGAGGGATCCCCGCCTCCGGCCTGTACATACGGGAGGTTGGGGTGGAGTGCTCGCCGGCGGCGTCTTGGAGGAGATGGCGCTGACGGCGGTGGTTTTGGTGTCGAGCTCGGCTTCTTCTCCGGCGGTGGTGCCCCCTGGGACCTGTCGCCGTCGCGCTCGGCTTGGAGGGGCTTGAGGCCCGGCGTGGTGCTCGAGCCCCTCTCTCCCCCGTCAGATCTGTGGTGGCGGCGGATCTGGCGGCCGGTTCCCGGAGCTGCTCGTGTTCGGCTTCTTCTTCCTGCGATGGCTACGACGGCGGCCGGGGCAAAGCGGTGTTGGTGGGGCGGGGGGACGTCTGCCGTGTGCGTTCATCGTCAACTCCGTCGCGGCGCGGCGGAACGGCTGGGTGGCGTCTCTCATAGGGCAATGTTCTCCCTGGAAGTGGCAAGGTGGTGGATGGCCTCCTTCGTCTTCGTCGCCGGCGAAGCAGCGGTTCTTGCTTGCTCTGTTTCCCTTTCATATTGTAATCGTACTCTGTATTTCGTTATGTGTTGAATATATGTGGGAAAAATGCAAAAAAAAAAAAGTGAAGTGAAAGGCACGTCCATATACGTGTCCGTGAAATGAATTGATGTCACACGTATCTTTGAATTTTCCTTCAGTCTCGACCTATAGGCTATAGCGATACGTACGTGTGTAACATTTTTGTACTGTACAGCATGCAGCAGCTAGATTGAAAGATACCGACGTGACAACGCGCGGCCGGTCAGATATGTGACCGACACGACCTATGGAGTAGCTAGCTGGCTGGAGACCGGAGAGTAACGGCAGGTGGGCCGAAAGTTATTACGCTGTGATACCATCTCCATCAGGGCACCAAGAGCGTCTCCACCGGGGCCTCTAAATGTGTGTCCGGCACCCTCCCAATTGGGTCTTCTTTGGGGTGCCGGACATGTGTACGGTCAACATTTAGAGGCCGCCCACAGCGGTACTCACCAAAGGCCCACCCCCAATCGCGAGCAAATTGTCAAACACCTCGGGGGCGTTCAAAAAACATTGCGAGCGACACAAAATTTAATCGATTCGAAGTTAAACGATTCAAATTTAAACTAACGATTGAAATTTAAACCCTAATCTAAACCCTAAGCCCTAAGCTAAACCCTAATCTAAACTCCGCCGCCATGGCCTGCCTCGTCGTCGAAGCGGGGCGCCTGTCCTGCCAGGGAGGCCTTCTGGCTCTCCTGGGCTAGGCGTGAGCGGACACGCCTCTCCTGCCGGAGCGCGCTCGCCGCCCGGCGCATGTCATCCCTGGCAGCCGTTGCAGCTGCTGCCTGCCTCGCCTCGCGCGTGGCATCCCTTGCAGCAGCTGCTGCTGCCGCCTACCTGGCCTCGCGCGCCCGGTTCAGCTCCTCGTAAACCGCCTGCTGGGCGGCCTCCATCGAGGCCGGATTCTCCCGCTCCGCGGCCACGGCGTTGAGGTCCGCGTACGCCGCGCGCTCGGCGGCCATGAAGGCGCGACAGCGAGCGTCTCGCTCCGCGGTCTCGAGGGAGGCCTTCAGGATGGCGGCCTCGACGGCGTGGCCAACCACCTCGTAACTGAGCCTGAACTGGCTGGCCGCCTGCTCGGCGCGCCAGGTGTCGAAGGAGTTGACCGCGACCACCTGGTCGGGCCACAGCGGCGGCGGCAGCTCCTGCTCCGGCGCCGGCTCCTGCTCCTCCTCCGGAGGCGGCTCCTGCCCAGGGTAAGGATCCTGGGCCGGCTCCTGGTCCAGCTGCTCCTCCACGTCGATGTCGTCGACGTTCGCCCAATCGAAGGGCTCCTCGTCGGCGACCGGCTGGAGCGCCTGCTCCGGCGCCTGCTCCTGCCCCAGAGGGTGAGCGCGACGCGCTGCCTGGGTGAGGGTGGACCAGGTGGTTTGGAGGCGGCGAGGCATGGTGCTTGGTGAGGTGCTTGGCTACGGCAAGTGTTGGTGTGGTGAGGCTGCACGGCGGAGGAGTGTGTGCCGAGGCTGCACGGCGGAGGAGTGTTATATAGGCGGGGAGGGGGCGGTAAACGGAGGGGCGGGAAGCGGTGGCGCTGGGCGGGAAGCGGCGGGTGGGTGAGCTCGCGTCGGAGTTATGTGGCGGCGACGCGATTCGGCCACGCCGACGCTTGGGAAGCCTGGAAAGCCTGGGCGCCGGCGTAATTGCGAGGCGTGCCGCAGACGCCTCGCCGTCCCGTCGCTTCGTCGCCTGCAGTAACGCGTCGCCATTAACGCGGGCGGAACAGCCTCCTCCACGGCGCAATTTACAGCACCCCCTATGTCTATGACGGGTGGGGCGCACCTGTCGGAGGCCATGTCCGGTCAATGTCCGGCACCCCTAGAGGGCCTCCAAACTTGGAGGCCCTATTGGGGGTGCCAGACACAAAATCGCTCGGGGCGAGGCTTTGGGGGTGCCGCTGGTGGACGTTTTTGGTGTTCGGCCCCCCAAAGGGGGTCCTTTAGAGGCCCCCGGTGGAGATGCTCTAAATGACACCCATGGGCTTATTAGGGTTACGACCCAAAAAATTACCGCCAACGACACTATTCAAAGGGTCGTCCCGAACGAATTCGTATCCGACACCCTTAAATGGTCTCCAAAATTTGGAGACCCTTTCGGAGTGTCGGACATGAGTCAGATCACGGGACTTTGAGCCGAGATTCATTCCGGGAGGTGCGTGGCGGCCGAGACTTTTTTCGCCGTCGACCGGCATAGCATTTTAGGAGATTAAACAAATGTCAAATACTCTAGCGTGGCGCTAGATGCAGGAGACGGTGGCGCCACTGACCTCGTAGTTGGTGTTGATCCAGATCCAGCCCGCTGTGGTTCGGAGAGACGTGGCTACGGCTGAATATCGGATCCACTTTAGTCATGGCGAATCACGGATGATGCTAACTTATATGTTTCGATGCCTTGTCATGCACGTTAAGTACAACGTCGATATCGATCGATTAATATGATCTCATTAGGAGTAGCAGGGGCGGCGGTGTGCATCATTTTGATGCAGGGCCAGGGATCGGCACCCCTTTTTCTAAAAAAAAAATAGGAGTAGCAGGGGCATCATCACCGTACGTCCGTGCTCGGCCGTACACTCTCCGCACCGTCGAAAGAACGATCCCCGACATGGAGGCCCATGTATCCGCTGGTTGGTCGATCACGATCAGGAATTGAAAGGGGTCCTGCGAGGCGCGATCCCGCGCTAGCTAGCTCAACTTGTACACGACCCGATGAGAGCCTCCCAACCGTTCCGTACGCCGGTAGTACGTGCGTGTGCATAGTTGCATACTCGTTGGAGCATACTCGTTCACTACGGGAAACAGTCGAAACGCCGACGGCGGGCCGCCGTCGGCGTAGCAACAATCGCCGTCGGCGTATCGGCGTCGGTAGGACGCTGTCGGCGTACGAACACTACCGTCGGCGTATCCGTCGCCGTCGGCGACGCCGCAGTGGGACCCACAAAACGGACGTCGAACGTCTCCGTCTGCTCCACCTATACGCCGACGGCAGTGCCGTCGGCCTAGGCTGCCACGTGTGCTGATCTGGTGCGTCTGGGAGGAGTCTTACGCCGACGGCAATGCCGTCGGCGTAGGATGACCATATGGTCCTCCAGCGTCGACGTGGCGCCATCCTGTGCGTCCCCGCAGCATACTACGCGACGGCAATGCCGTCGGCGTAGACTTGACCATATTTTCAGTTTCTGAAACTTTTTGCTGCTGGTTTCTGGCGCATTTTAAATACAATTAAAATTGCACAAATTATAAAACATCACAGAAACATCAAATAAAACATCACATACATATCCAAATGACACAAACATGATTCAAATTCATCCAAGCATTCATACAAACTCCAAACAAGTTCGAATTCACACACGCTACACCCGAACACATCCTACACCTCCCGAGAGCCCGAGGCCGATGATTCCTTGCCTTGGCTCATCTTGGTCAATCACCTGCATTGAGAAAGGATAAACTTTTAAGCATGTTGAAAAATGTAGTAAATAAGAATAAAGACGTAATGCAATTAAGAAGAAGCATGTTGAAAGCATGTTGAAAAGTAAATAGTACGCAAAAGGACATAAAAGACCCTCACCCCTAATCATCACTCTCATAGTTAAGTCCTGGGTTGTCATCATCACTATCAACATCACTATCAACATCACTATCACGAGTGTTGTATATTGGAACCTCCTCGCACGGTGGAGGCTCATCATCGTCATCACTATCACTCTGTAACTTGTTGAGCATATCTATATCCTTTAGATTCACCACTACGTCACCACCTGTTTGTGCATTGTCCTCGCGGTCCTCAAGACCTTGTATGCCAAAGTCCCCAAAGGTTTGTTCCTCTTGATAGAAAATCCCCTCGTATGTTTTAGGGTCAATGTTGTTGTAATCGTCTTCGGAGGGCATGGGTAGCTTACCACGTGGCGATACATGGAACACGACTTCCCAACCAATGAGTCCCTCTTTCTTGCATGGGTAGGGCAAATAATAAACTTGAAAGGCTTGGTGAGCCACAACAAAGACATCGGATCCATTGTAGGTGGTTGAAGGCTTAACTTCAACTAACCCAATGGAAGGGGTACTTTTGGTTCCATGCTCAGGGTCGAACCAGTGGCATTTGAACACAACAAGCTTGAGTGATATGTTCGTGTTATTGAACGTCAGCTCATATACGTTCTGTAACCTTCCGTAGTAATCATAATTACCGGCTCCTTTGGTGAAGACCCCGGTATTTATAGTCTTTGCATTAGGCCGACTGTTCTGGTGATGCTCTGTATGGAAGCGGTACCCATTCACATCATACTTCTCATACTTCTCGACTCTACGGTTACAACCTTGGGAGACACATCTCAACTCATCTGACATCACAACGTTGGCATCAGCTCCCTACAAGTACAAATTGTTTTGTGCATTAGTAAGAGGGATAAGACACGAATTGCAAGGTAGAAGGGACAGGTTTGAAATTACCTTTTCCCTGAACCAAACCGTGAATTTTTTCTTTCCGGGGGCAGGCTCTTTCAAAAGAGTGTCCAACGCGGCTTCATTGGGTCCATCTGATGTTCCCGACCACATTTCATCCGTGAATTGACTAAAAGGAGAAAATACGTATTAGAACGAAATCATGATAGTAGTTGCAAAGTAATTTGTTCCCCATTTTACCTAAGGAAACTGCCCTCTTCTCCCTGCTCGTCGTGGGTCACTTCCTTCATGTTCATAAGCACATAGAGCATTATGCACTCCAGCTCATCATTGGTCAAGTTATACCTTGTTGGGCCACCGCTCTTGCCACCGGGACACTGGAAGAGGACGAGCTTGGGGTCTCGCTTGGGCTCGTCGACATTGTACCGAGAGGCCTGGTTATGCATAGTGGGAACATCATCGGGGTAGTACGTTAGCCTGGCGTCTGCCATCTCCTGAAGGATAGTTGCCTCGGCTATGGATGACTCAATCTTATTTTTGTTTCCACATTTGGTTCGAATATACTTAAACTCTCTCTCAATACAAAACTGCCAACGAAACTGCACCGGTCCACCCAAGAGTACCTCATTCGCAAGATGCACAACAAGATGTGCCATCGGAGTAAAGAAGCCTGGCGGAAATATCGTCTCTAAGTTGCACAGCAACTCCGGCACTAGTTCATGCAGCTTCTGAATAATCAGGGGACATACTTGCTTAGCACAGAGCGTGCGGAAGAAATGGCTCAACTCCGCGAGCACTCGCCAGACACGGTCGGGGAGATACCCTCGAACCATCACCGGTAGCAGCCGCTCAATCCATATATGATAGTCGTGACTCTTGAGCCCGGTGACTTTTGCCGATTGTATATTGACTCCCTTACTTATATTCGAACAATAGCCATCAGGGAACATCACGACGAATTTGAGCCAATGGAATGCCTCAGACCTTTGCATACTATTAAGGCAGAAGTCAGCATGCGGCTTGAACCAGTTCTTTTGACGGCCTTCAGGAGGCTTCATGTGCATTCTCTCCCTATCACAGAGCTTCTTAACATCAACTCTAGCCTTAACATTATCCTTCGACTTCGGGGTAATGTTCAGGATTGTGTGAAAGAGGGACTCTCCAACATTCTTTTCGGTGTGCATCACATCGATGCTATGGGGAAGTTCGAGGTCCTTGTAATATTCGAGTTGCGTCAAGCCTGCCACGTGAGTCCAGTTGTGCGACACACCATATCCCACATATCGTGGGCCTTTTCTCCCAGCAGGCACGAGAGCACTTAGCTCGGCGTCAACAGCTGCACCATCGAAAGTTGGTATCGCTTTTTCTTCACGCTCAACTCTGCCCTTCTTGAAGTTCTTTTTGTCTTCTCTAAACGGATGCCCTCTTTTGAGGAACTTTCGATGTGTGTCAAACGCGGAATACTTCCGTCCCGCCGTTAGCCACATGAACTCAAGTCGGTTCCTGCACACTGGGCATGGCCACTTACCAGCTGTACACCATCCGCAGAATAGGGCGTACCCGGGCATGTCATGCATGGAATTGTGATACCAAACTTTCATCAAGAAGTTTGTCTTCGATGCACGATCATATGTCAACGTCCCGTGGTGCCAAGAGTGGTTCAGATCATCCACAATTGGCTGCATGTACATACTTAAATTCTTCCCCGGATATTCAGGACCTGGAATGATCAGCGAGAGGAACATGGTCTTCTTTTGCATTAGGGCTCCAGGAGGGAGATTGAGCGGAATAACAAACACGGGCCAGCAGCTGTACGCGGTAGTCGACAAACCATATGGATTGAATCCATCGGTTGCTATCGCGATTCTCACGTTTCGAGCATCTGCTGCCTCATCGGGGTGGTTCGCATCAAAGTTCTTCCATGCCGTACCATCAGATGGATGTCCCATCAATTCCCGGTCGTGCTCATCCTTGTATCTCTTCCCCGTTTTGTGCCATTGCATCTGTGTGGCAGACTCTTTGTTCATGTAAAGCCGCTTGATTCTTTGTATGAATGGGAGGTAACGAAGAATCTTAATGGCGACATTTGACTGCGTCTTCGTACCATCGGGTCCTTTTACCACATGATACCTAGAGGCCTTACACAAGATACAGTACTTGTCATTGGCAAACTGTTTCCAAAACAAAAGGCATCCTTTTGGACAACAATCTATCTTCTGATAATCCATGCTGAGATCTCGCAGGATTTTCTTCGTTTCGTACATGCTTTGAGGCAGACAATGCCCTTCAGGCAACAGGTTACCAGTTGTTTGCAGATGCGCTTCAAAGCATGAACGGGTGCTGCCATACTGGAGCTTGTTGGCTAGTGCTTGCGAGATGGCATCGAGCTGAGAAACATTTGCACCCTCGTACAGAGGCCTCTGAGACGAGGCCATCATAGCAAAGAAGGCCTTCGCGGTTGGCTCTGGGTCCTCTGGTTGACGCGGTTCGTCCGGTTCACGCGGTTCCTCCGGTTCTGGAGGTTCCTCCGGTTCCTCCTGTGATGGTGGCGAATCTGGCATGTCGCCAGCACGGAGATCATCTAGCCAGTTTCTAATCCCATCATCTTCATTGCCATTGATCCGCTGCCGCATCACCCTGCCACTCTCGCGCTCGTACTCATCAAAGTTGACTGTCGTCACGAAGTTCGGCATATACCCACGAGAGAAGAGGTGTTTAATCATATCATCCTTTCCCTGACGTGTACGAAACTTGCAACGAGGGCAAGGGCACTGTCCACGAGCGCCTGACTCTAAACCCTTACGCGCTAACTCCTTCACTAACAAATGCGTCTTCCATACCCACTCATCTGTTTTGTCAACCAAACTAGTTCGGCCACTGTACATCCACCCATTATCTGCCATCCTCTGCTGCTTTACTGTGAGCCAAATAATAATAACATGAAATTAAATGCATCATATTTTTATTTTCTTGCATGCAATGTCACCATTTTATTACGGCCAAATTTTATCTTTTACAACATGCAAGGGTTCACATACACTTCTAATAGGTAGGGGCCTATCCCGCCCGAGTACGTGTAGATCGAGTCGTGTCCCATGTTCTACCCCGACCCGAGACGGAATTTCGGCAGCACCTCCCCGCTGTTCTTCAGAATACACGTCTCGAGCTTGTCAAGCCGAGAGGGTGTGCATCCGAAGAACAACAGGGAGGTGCTGCCGAAATTCCGTCTCAGGAAGGGGTAGAACGTGGAACACGACCCGATCTACACGTACTCGGACTGTCCAACAGGACAACCCGGAAGTGTTACGGTTATAAATATGCAAAGATGGACAATCCTGCATATTTATAAATTTGTAACCCTTCCGGATGGGATCTGACTCGGGTTACGCGACTGACTTGGTGATCTAGACCAAAATAAACCTATGCAGCAAGAGAGGCGAAAGATTTATACCCTCGAAGCGTGATCGGTGGCCGGAGAAGGTCGAGGACGTGCTCCGGAAGAGGGCGACAAAACAAAGGGCACCGAGGCGGCCCCTCCTCAGCTGGAGAAGCCGCGACGACGCGCGGGACCGACGGTGCTGGCTGGCGGGAAGCTACGTCATCTAAAAAGTACAAACAATCGAAATATATAAGCAAATATCCCTCCATTTTACCTAATAATTAAACATAAAACAGAATAAACCATAAACGATGTAACCATATTAGCTAAACATAACACATATAGACAAGTAGCACAATAATACATAGGTAGCATGCATGATAAGTCTAGCAGTACACAGTAGCAAATAAGTCTAGTACGACACAAGGATGATAGACATCCTAAACTCGACTCGCGCCGGTGTCAGTGACGTCGTCGTCGCGGTCCCACAAGAGGACGTGCTGCTAGAGTCCTCCTGCTGCTGCGTGCCGGAGGGGCCGGCCTCGCCCTGCCCGCGCTGCTGCCGGCTCTCGCTGAGACCTGGTACTGGACCGCCATCACCTGGGGATCAAGGAGGAGATCCTTGACCAAGGGGTCATCCTCCTCGCGCTGGTGGCGCGCCCTCAGCAGCCTCTCTGCCTGCCGGTGCTCCCTCTCCTCGGCCTTCGTCGCGATCCTCATGCCATCTGGCGCTAACATATGCGCCACGCTCCGCTCATCCTCAAAGTTGAGGATCGCTCTCGCCCCAAAGTGCTGGACCGCCGCGCAGTCGTAGGCGCGGGCCGCCTGCCACGGGCACCTGAAAGTACCAAGCTGGATCTTCCTGTGATCCACTGTGATCTGAGCTGCCCAAGTCGGGATCTTCGTGTGTCTCCGGTGAACACCACGAAACTTTCGCTCCGGCTCCGACATGATACTTAGTTAAGTAAAAGCATTTGATACAGGGGTTAGTCATATATGAAATGAATATATGTGAAATCTATTTCAAGCATTTTTATACCTGCACTCAAGCTCTGCTGCCACTAGAGTAGGAATCCTGCAAGCAAAGGGACTTTTTTTAGTCCAAATAACGAAGATATTAAGGAGATGACTATGCATAGGGAACGTGGTTTTACATCTGAAGCCTCATATGTCAAAGCCATTAGTTAGCAAAAAGAGTGCCTACAAGAACGAAGTAGAAATAAATGCATTGTTCTTGCATTTACCCTTGGTTCTGTAGACAGTCTTCTTGCAAGCATAATGGACTATTCTAATCATCGGCTTGCATTAAGAATAGCCAAGAAGACAACATTATTTCTTTCGACTCATAAAAAACAGCAAATCACCTACACTAAATTTTTATACGACGATCATTCCAAATTGACTTAGCAAATTTTTCTAATAACATTTCTAATAAATTTCTAACACTAAATTTCCTAACACTAAATTTCTAACACTAAATTTCCTACCACTAAATTTCCTACACTACAAAAACAACACAAAAATGTACCTAAACTACACACCTAATTTATACTCTACCACCTTAGCAAAATTTCTACTAACACTTGGTCGACTAAATTTCTAACACTAAATTTCCTACCACTAAATTTCCTACACTACAAAAACAACACAAAAATGTACCTAAACTACACACCTAATTTATACTCTACCACCAAAGTAAAAACCTAGGTACATTCAAGAAAGGCGATGAATTTCTTACCCTCGAAGCGTGATCGGTGGCCGGAGAAGGTGGAGGACGCTCCTCAGCAGCAGAAGAAGTCCCGCAATGCGACGCCGGGTCGGGGAGGAGCGGCCGAGGCGGATCGAGGTCGGGGAGGAGGAGGCGCACGGGATGGGGGAGGAGGCGGCCGGGTCGGGGAGGAGCGGGAGGTGGCCCGCGTGGCGGCGGCGGCCGAAGCGGGAGGCTGCGGCGGCGGCGGATCGAGGGCGGGGAGGAGGCGCACGGGATGGGGGAGGAGGCGGCGGCGGCGGATCGAGGTCGGGGAGGAGGAGGCGCACGGGATGGGGGAGGAGGCGGCCGGGTCGGGGAGGAGCGGCCGAGGCGGGAGGTGGCCGGCGTGGGGAGTGCGTCGAGGCGGCCGGGGCGCGACCTCGGGCGGCGGGAGGTGGCCGGCGTGGGGAGTGCGTCGAGGCGGCCGGGGCGCGACCTCGGGGCGGCGGGAGGTGGCCCGCGTGGCGGCGGCGGCCGAAGCGGGAGGCTGCGGCGGCGGCGGATCGAGGGCGGGGAGGAGGCGCACGGGATGGGGGAGGAGGCGGCGGCGGCGGATCGAGGTCGGGGAGGAGGAGGCGCACGGGATGATGGGGAGGAGGAGGCGCACGGCGTGGGGCACGTTTTTTTTTGTTTGTCTCCGCTCCGACCAGGTGGCTTGTACTAATTATTAGGGCAACCTATACGCCGACGGCAATGCCGTCGGCGTATGAGTTGACCATTTTTTTATTTATGTCCCTTGCAATTTATTAAAATTAATCGAAACAGAGTAGTAGCAACTAAGATAGAACAAAACATAGACAAATGACAACAAACTTGGGTACATAGACGAATAACAACAAACTTGGGTACATAGACGAATGACAACAAACTTGGGTACATAGACGAATGACAACAAACTTGGGTACATAGACGAATGACAACAAACCATTTTGTCCTAACCAATGATGTGGCTCAGGTTAGTCATACTCTTGCCTAGGCCTATAATACTCGTGGGTGTAGTCGTCGTAGTCGCCGTCGTCGTCGCTGTCGTCGGACGGCCGTGATGTAGTCGTTGACGGGGGTTGTCTCCTGGACTGTGATTGAGGGTAGCGCAGGCGGGGGTTATCACCGGCCGTGATGTAGTCCATGACCCTCTTGAGAGTCCGGCCGGCCCACCACACCTCTATGGGGGTAGACGGAAACGTTAGGGTTTTTCCAGCGGATTCAGGATTTCACCGAAGCGGGGCCCCGGAGCGTCGGAACCCCACCCAAACCTAGGTTGTGACATACCATATATATACAAGTGTGTTGTGTGTTGTAAATGTGCAAGAATCTACTCCTAGGTGTGACCGACATCACCGGCTTCACTTTCTCTCTAGTGAGTTTCTGCACTTAGAGGTGAAAACTCCCCTTTCGGGCGAACCGGATGGAATCGTGGTTTCTCATGTTCCTATGGCCTAACATAACACAACCAAGCAAAAAAGTCCACTGGGCTACCCCCTTTCGACGCACGTCTGTGGGGGTAGACGGAAACGTTAGGGTTTTTCCAGCGGATTCAGGGTTTCACCGAAGCGGGGCCCCGGAGCGTCGGACCCCCACCCAAACCTAGGTTGTGACATACCATATGTATACAAGTGTGTTGTGTGTTGTAAATGTGCAAGAATCTACTCCTAGGTGTGACCGACATCACCGGCTTCACTTTCTCTCTAGTGAGTTTCTGCACTTAGAGGTGAAAACTCCCCTTTCGGGCGAACCGGATGGAATCGTGTGTCGATTTGGGGTAGACTTTGGTTTCTCATGTTCCTATGGCCTAACATAACACAACCAAGCAAAAAAGTCCACTGGGCTACCCCCTTTCGACGCACGTCTATGGGGGTAGACGGAAACGTTAGGGTTTTTTCCAGCGGATTCAGGGTTTCACCGAAGCGGGGCCCCGGAGCATCGGAACCCCACCCAAACCTAGGTTGTGACATACCATATGTATACAAGTGTGTTGTGTGTTGTAAATGTGCAAGAATCTACTCCTAGGTGTGACCGACATCACCGGCTTCACTTTCTCTCTAGTGAGTTTCTGCACTTAGAGGTGAAAACTCCCCTTTCGGGCGAACCGGATGGAATCGTGTGTCGATTTGGGGTAGACTTTGGTTTCTCATGTTCCTATGGCCTAACATAACACAACCAAGCAAAAAAGTCCACTGGGCTACCCCCTTTCGACGCACGTCTATGGGGGTAGACGGAAACGTTAGGGTTTTTCCAGCGGATTCAGGGTTTCACCGAAGCGGGGCCCCGGAGCGTCGGAACCCCACCCAAACCTAGGTTGTGACATACCATATGTATACAAGTGTGTTGTGTGTTGTAAATGTGCAAGAATCTACTCCTAGGTGTGACCGACATCACCGGCTTCACTTTCTCTCTAGTGAGTTTCTGCACTTAGAGGTGAAAACTCCCCTTTCGGGCGAACCGGATGGAATCGTGTGTCGATTTGGGGTAGACTTTGGTTTCTCATGTTCCTATGGCCTAACATAACACAACCAAGCAAAAAAGTCCACTGGGCTACCCCCTTTCGACGCACGTCTATGGGGGTAGACGGAAACGTTAGGGTTTTTCCAGCGAATTCAGGCTTTCACCGAAGCGGGGCCCCGGAGCGTCGGAACCCCACCCAAACCTAGGTTGTGACATACCATATGTATACAAGTGTGTTGTGTGTTGTAAATGTGCAAGAATCTACTCCTAGATGTGACCGACATCACCGGCTTCACTTTCTCTCTAGTGAGTTTCTGCACTTAGAGGTGAAAACTCCCCTTTCGGGCGAACCGGATGGAATCGTGTGTCGATTTGGGGTAGACTTTGGTTTCTCATGTTCCTATGGCCTAACATAACACAACCAAGCAAAAAAGTCCACTGGGCTACCCCCTTTCGACGCACGTCTATGGGGGTAGACGGAAACGTTAGGGTTTTTCCAGCGGATTCAGGGTTTCACCGAAGCGGGGCCCCGGAGCGTCGGAACCCCACCCAAACCTAGGTTGTGACATACCATATGTATACAAGTGTGTTGTGTGTTGTAAATGTGCAAGAATCTACTCCTAGGTGTGACCGACATCACCGGCTTCACTTTCTCTCTAGTGAGCCAGGAAAAGTTTTTATTTGTTTTACATGTATATGTTGTAGGGTTGGGTTCCGGAAAACTCAAACCGTTATTTTACGGGGGTGGGATACTGAAATTGGGAGGGCAATTATAGGTCCAATATATATATAAATTACAACTACATTAAATATTATATAGAGAAATAAAGAAATGAATATCATATACGAAAATAAATAAATAAAACAACTAAACGCCGACGGCAGCCGTCGGTGTATAAGAACTCATGTACGCCGACGGCAGTACCGTCGGCGTATCAACGATGCTGGACGGTTCCGTTATGCCGCCCGTTTGTACGCCGACGGGAGTAAGAACGCCGATGGCAGCCGTCGGGCACGTATGTCTATGCCGACGGCGCTTCGTACGCCGACGGCTTTCTCGTCGTCTGCCCTAACCCGTGCTGTACGCCGACGGCCCCGACATTTGGCCGTCGGCGTACAATAAGGCCGTCGGCGTAGTTTGGCTTTCCCGTAGTGCGTTGTTGGAGGGCATCACTGTGACAGGCCTTAATTATCGCGTACTCCTAAAATGCCACTGTATATGTTACTCCCAATCTGCCAGCGATTAATGATTTTTAACGCTTGCAAAACATCTTTTGTGCATTATCGAGTTTTGAACCACACGGTTATCCATATTGTTCAAATATGAAATACAATAGAAATCACATGGTACAAACACAAGATAACCATATTCCCATCAAACACGTATGCATCCGATTAACCCAAGTCAAACTGGTTCAAAACACGTAGGCGCGCCCTGGCCGAGCTGCTTAACGGTTGCCTGTTCCAAACCGGAACGCTTTGAAAGATTCAACGTACGGATGTCTGTCTACTCTGGGTTTAATTTCTTCTGGACGTTGTTCATGAATCATCTCCACCCATTTCTACACGTGAGTCCGTGACTATGAATTTTGGCCGACGATGCAAGCACAGAGTTCAAGTTATTTAGCTCCTTCCTTGAATTTTGGCCGACGAGCGTGGAAGAGCTGCCGGCGATTCAAGCACAGAGTTCAAGTTGCTCGGTCGATGGCGGCCGCGCGAGCAGATGGGGATCAGAATTCACGGGAGTGCCTGATGCAATTTGGAGTGCTGGACTGCGGAATTCCAGTGCACCGCCTCGCAACTGCTTAAACAAACAGCTCTGTACCTGCTTCAATTCACATGGAAATGTAGCTGCTCGACGGTGGCAGAGAGTGTCAGCAGACTGCACGGGGCCCCGTACCGTACCGTCCGGAATCACGGTCACGGGCTCCATCGTGTGTTATCCTTATCTTCGTTTCCCTAGGCATTTTTTATCTAGGCCAGCATGGAAGATCGTGCAGATATAATATTTTATTATATCAGCTTTTCATGTTTCTGTTTGGACGATGCTTGTCTTCGAAAGTGCGATGAACTTTTGACGCATGTCTTCTTGACCGTCTGGCATAGTTGGTTGTGCTCGGTTAGACAATCCAGGTTAATCATACTACCACAGTATCACGTTCTCTCGTTTTTTTTCCCCGTACCAGACGACTAAGTTTACGGACGACAGCATCCCTCGAGCATAAGGAAAAATGGAGCCCAGGAAATTAATGGCTGGAGACTATAGGCAACACCCAGGCTGCAAGCAACGCAGCATGCGCAGAGTTTTGTGCGCGAATGGAATGGAACAGCAAAATCGACATGCATGTACTCCTTTGTAGCTAGAGGTTTTGCTTATGTAACTTTTAAATTTACACCTAGAGAGAGCAATATGGTTGCTCATTGTATAGCTAGTTTGGTGAATGGACCTTAGTCCGTGGTGTGGCACGAGGATCCACCGGATTGCTTTCTGGGCCTCGTAGCTGACGATATAAGTTTGTTAGAACATTAAGACACGATAAGTTTCAGAAGCACTTTTTTTTATCGGGTACCGAAAGTAACTATAGATTTTTAATGAGACGACTTGCATGCATAAGACTAGCCATAGTCTAATCCATCCGTACGGCCCCGCCGCACCGGCGAGCGATCGTTCCCCGACAACCCGACATGGTGGCCCATTTATCCACTGGTTGGTCGATCGGGAATTGAAAAACCATCGCTAGCTCGGTGTATAGCCCAAGTTGTACGACCTGATGGGTACGTACCTCCCAACCATTCCGTACATGGATATCTAGCTGGAGTATCTCGGTGCATCACTGTCACTGCGCACTTGATCATCGCCTAGGCGCCTTCGTGTACCGCACTCCTGAAATGCTGAGATCACTGGAGTTCTAAAAAAAAGCTGGCTGCAGCGCTTGCGCTTGCGTGTACACCAGCGGGGCAAATAATAAAAAAACATAATGATACTATCGTAGGCGCTGCTCTGACTAGGGTGGGCATGAGTCCCACTCCGTACAGTCCGGTAACTGTACGGTGCAACAACATTTTTCTCGGTTTCTGAAAATTGTTCAATCCTATCATCCCAACATTATATAGTACTCCGATGATCCCTGACGTAAAGCTAAAGCTAGCTCAATAACAAGAAAAACAAGCTTATCGTGTTACTCCAAACGGAAGAACTTTTGGTGCTCTCTTTCCGTACCACGGCATGCACGTAGTGCAAAACTGACTCCTCTCGATCAAAAGCGACGCACGACTTTTGAAGCTCTAGGCACGTTCGTGGCAAAGCTTAACAGGCAGACGTGACGGCCAGGACTGGTCTCGCACTCTCGCATCAGTTTTTCTACCGGCCTGGCCTGCCTGACCCGTTAAAACAAACAGGACCTGATATTATTTTTCCTCCAGATTCTTTAGATCTTCCCCCGTACGATCCATCTCGATCGGCAACGCGTGTCCAGTTGATGTGTAGCTTGTTTTTGGTCCGGCAGGGCATGCATTTACGCGTACGCTGGCATTTTCTGCCCGTATGTGCGGTGAGGCCGAGCTGCATAATTCTTGCCTGTTCCGATCTGAAGGTTTGATAGATTCAACTTACAGATGTCTGTCTAGTCTGGGCTTAATTTGTTCCATACGTTCTTCAATCATCTCCACCCATTACCTGCCTTCTTCTCCTTTTTTTATTTTTTTGCACAGTTCTCCTTTGGCCGACGATTGCGGAGAGTTTGAAGAGTTACCAGCCTTCCCCACTGACCAAAGCGTGGGGGCCTTCCCCACTGTCCCTTCCCCACTGTGAACTCTGTATGTAATATTTCCTTTTATGAAAATGAAAAAATGACGCAGTGGGGCCCTTCCCCACTGTCCAAAGCGTCAAAAAATATAAAAAGAGAGAGCATCTCCAGCAGCACGACAAGACACCGCTACGACACTGAATATGTTCGGCCCGGTCTAGTTTATTTCCGGCACTCCTAAGCGGGTCTTCAAACTTGGGCATACCAGGGTGTCATACACGCTAAGTGGCAAAGGCCGGAATTCATTTGTGCCCCCCTCCCCATAACCCTCCTCCAATTTCCTGCAGCCGACTATATGCGCAATCGTCGTAACTCCCTTGTTGATCATCTGCGCGACCCACACATTTCTTCGAGTCATCGCCGTCGCAAGTTGTCATTCTGCACCGCCAACACGCAGTTCTCTGAGTTGCTGCCGCACGAGTTTCTCCTAAATGCCCCACTGCAAAATGTCTAGTTGTTTGCAAATTTATTATTATTATTGGTTGTTGACTCATTACATAACTCAACTGGTTTTTGATTGCTTGGATAGCGATACTGAATATGTTTCAACAAATCATGAAATTATGTTTCACCAAATGATACAACATAACGACAACCTTGCAGATGATGATGATGAAGAGAATCTGATGGATCTCGCCGTTCTACCAACTGCATAGGCAGAGCTGGATGCCAATCCAAAACTCAGAAGATCGAGAACTTCACGACTGGCCAACAAGAACCGTTATATGAATGTGGATCATGTGTTGCATTTTAATGACTATTTTCGCAGACTCCAGCAAACAATGGACCTGACTTCTGCTGGCGCTCTAGTATGTAGAGGAAAGTGTTTATGAATATTGTGCATGGTGTTCGATCTAGACAATGATGACTGTTTCGAACGGAAGAAAGGTTGCATCAGAATTTTAGGATTTTCATCCATCAAGAAATGTTGTTGCTATACGGTGTCTTGCATACTGAGAACCTGCAGATTTTTATAGACGACTACCTTCGCATGTGTGAATCCACAACCACTCAAACAAAATAGAGATGTTGTAGGGCAGTAATGCAATGTTTGGACCAAACTTTATGATCCATGGTTTTAATTCTAACTTTGTATTCAAATAAAAGAGTGTCCAAAAAATGTGAAGCTAGCATTTGGTGTTCTCAAAACTCGGTTTGCGGTCCTTCTCGATCTTGGTCGCGAGAGCAGATGCACAACATGATCATCCATAGTGGGCGAGATGCTAACCTGGTATTTAGCGAGCTGTTTGAGAACCAAGCCCCCCCCCCCCCCCCCCCCCCCACCCACCCTTACTGAGTCTCATCATAGTGAAACAAGTCATTATCAACGGAGAAATGATCTAGTTACGCACTAGTGGATGTGCCAAACAAACGAGTATGTTGTTTACGCACTAGTTATTTAAATATGTTGTGATAAATTCTATTTTTGGTATGCTTAAATAATATTGGATCATGAAATCATTTTTATGTTATTTAGATAGAAATGTGAACATGTTTAAAAGATGGACACAAAATGGATCGGTCCAACCGTTTGGGCAACACTCTGGATATTTCACTCTAAAAAAAAAACACTCTGGATATTGTCGGACATGAGATCGGCACCTCAAAACGGAGAAAAATTGGTGGGCGTGAGATAATTTTTTGAAGATGTCGCCGGAGATGCTCTAAATTGTTAGATTTAGCAAAACCGATCTTATAATCCGAAACTTTGGAGAAAGCAGAGCAGGATAGAAATTCAGCTGATGTGCACATAGCGTCATAGCGATAACTCGAGAACATCTCTTTTGACAAGTAGCGAAAATTATAGCACCAAGAAAAAAAAAATAGACAGAACAAAGTGGCAACGAGCACTAGCCCCCTACCCTATAAATCACGAGGAGCGCACCACTCCCACCCAGTACTATCAGCAGCTACCACGCCAGCTCCCAAAGAACCCATCTTTCCTCTCTTCCCTCTGCCTCCCCGCCGGCCGCCGCCGTCTCCCACACCACTACAGAGCCACCATGAAGCGCCTCTTCAGACGGCTCTCAGTCGTCGCCGCGGCCGACTCCTCCTCCGCCTCCGCCACGGCGGCCTACCGCCAGCTCCGGGCGCCTCCCGCCGGCGGCGCGCGGGTGCCGCAGGGGCACGTGCCGGTGTGCGTCGGCGAGGAGGGCGGGCCGGTGGAGCGGTTCGCCGTGCGCGCGGACCTGCTCGGCCGCCCGGCCTTCGCGGCGCTCCTCACGCGCACCGCGCAGGAGTACGGGTACGGCCACCCCGGCGCGCTCCGCATCCCCTGCCCCGTCGCCGACTTCCGCCACGTCCTCGGCCGCCTCTCCTCCGAAGACCCCTCCGCCGCCGCCGCCACCGAGTGCTAGGCCCCCTTCGCCCTTCTCGGCGTGCCGCTGGAGATCAGGCCGAAGAAGAGGCGCTGGAGCGAGGGCAGGATTGGGGATTTTGGTGGTTTCCTCCTGCAGCTTTGCAGTAACTTTTTTCTTATTGCAAGTTTGAGCTGAATGGAAGAAGAACTAATAGGTGTTCCTTTTTCACCCCTTCTAGTTCTAGGAATTTCAGTGTGTGTGAGAGAGATGTAGAGGTAGTGTCTCTGTGTGTGTTGTGCTAGGGATTTTCAGATGTTCTTCAGTGTTAACCATACATGTGATCCTGAGGCTGATTCATTATGCCATATTGTTGCTGGCTTGTCGCAAACTGTTCATCAAAATTTGGTATTACCTTCACAATATTCAGGCACATTGTAATCGCAAAAGAAGGTTTGTTAATTTTAGCCATTCACCGAGTTCATATCTATTGGTTCCGTCTGGGACCTAGGAATATTCAGTAATAATTTCGGGTATGTTGCTGAAGACATTGTCTTCTGAAGTCTTTTACTGCATCAGTTCACTGCATTTGGGAGGAGATGAACTTACACACTTGGTGTAAGCTTGGGACTGCAAGCGATGTTAGGATGACTCCAACGGGGCGACGCAAACGGACGCGCGTTTGGTCCGTTTGCGTCGCCAAAAGGACCCATGTCCGGCCCACGTCCGCCCCTTTCCGGCCACTGCCCCCAACGGGGCGACGCATCGAGTCCGCCCTCTGTTTTTTTTTCCAGGTAAGCAGGCCCTATATGGGCCATTTTCATTGATACATAGGGGAGGTGGGCCACAAACGGCCAGGGTTTTTGATCATTCTGAATAGTTCATCAAAGATCAAATAATACAATTCATAAAAGCAATCCGAATAGTTCATCAAGTACTTATTATTACAATCCAAATAGTTCAAACAAACACAAACAAACAGTTTCAGAAATAATAAATTGTTTCATGCATTACAAACCAAATAAATAAGACAAGTAGTTCATCAAATGGAACTACTGCCCCTGATCACCCTGGTCACCCTGATTACCGTAGTGCTGCCAGACATGCTCCACCAAATCATTTTGGAGCCGAACATGGGACTCCTTCTCACGAATGTCACGGTGGAAGTCGAGGAACTGAGCAAATGTGGACGGTCCCTGGGGCTGAACCAACTCACCCCGGAACTGCCATGCCTGATCATTCAAGCCCTCGTCGCGTTCGTCCTCCACGATCATGTTGTGCATGATCACGCACGCTGTCATCACCTCCCACAGCTGGTCCTTGTCCCATGTCCGAGCAGGATGGCGCACAATAGCCCATCGGGACTGTAGAGTACCGAATGCACGCTCTACATCCTTTCTTGCGCTCTCTTGCTCCTTGGCAAACCTCTTCTTCTTCTCATCATTGGGATTGGAGATTGTCTTGACAAATGTTGTCCATGTGGGGTAGATCCCATCAGCAAGGTAATAGGGCTTGTCATATTGGTTACCATTGATCTCAAAGGTCACCTGGGGTGCCAGGCCATTGGAGAGCCTATTGAACACCGGAGACCGCTGGAGCATATTGATGTCATTGTGCGAGCCGGCCATGCCAAAGAACGAGTGCCAAATCCAGAGGTCCTGGGATGCCACGGCCTCAAGTATGACCGTGCAGGCCCCAACATGGCCCTTGTACTGCCCCTGCCAAGCAAATGGGCAGTTCCTCCACTCCCAGTGCATACAGTCTATGCTCCCGAGCATCCCAGGGAAGCCTCTTGACTCGTTGATTGCCAGGAGGCGAGTCATGTCGGCAGCATTGGGCTCCCGCAGGTACTCCGGCCCGAACACCTGCACCACGGCCGCGCAGAACTTGTACATGGCTTCCAGGCACGTGGACTCGCTCATGCGCACATACTCGTCCACAAGATCGCCGGCAATCCCATACGCAAGCATGCGAATGGCGGCGGTGCACTTCTGGTACGACGAGAAGCCCCTCATACCACATGCATCGGGCTTGCACATGAAGTAGTCATCAAAATGCATCACGCCCACCCGGATGCGGTTGAACAAGGACCTCCTCATCCGGAAACGGCGCCGGAAAACCTTGGGAGGGTATGTGGGCTTGTGGGGACGAAAGTAGTCCCCATACAGCTGGATTTGGCCAGCTCGCCGGTTCCGGTCAAGAGCAGGAGAACGGCCCGGCAAGGAGCCAAGGAACACCGGTCGCATCCTCTCTATGTACTCGTTGACGATGAGGGTGGCAACCAGGCCGTCACTGTCATCATCGTCGGAGGAATCGTCCGAGGATGAGCGCTGCATGATGTGGTTCTTGTAGAACCACTCATCCGAGCTATCCATGGCCGAGGGACGTACCTGAGTAGCCGGGGCGAACGGCCGAACACCTTGTGAGCGGCGTGTCTATCGCGGGGCGCTGTGGACGCTCCTGGCCGCAAGAATCACCGGTGACGGTGGGGAAGCACCTGCTCCGGTGACGGCGTCCCCGGAATGGCCTGCGGTGCCAAATCGAGGGTGCGACGGCGGGTGGCGGCGAGAGGGGCGGAGGAGGAGGAGATTGGGGTGGGGATGGTCTGATTTGCGGGCCAGAGGCGGACTAGGGGAGGACACAAAAGAGCTCCGTTTCGCGTCCGGGGCCGACGCATCGGTGGCCCAAATTTGGGCCAGGGATGCGTCGCGGCGGACCAAAAACGGACCGCGGTCCGTTTGCGTCGCCCCGTTGGGCCGTGTTTTTGGCCCTCGCGGACACGAACGGATGCGCGCGGACTCGATGCGTCGCCCCGTTGGAGTCATCCTTATGTTGGTGGTCCGGGCAAAGATGGCAAGGATAGCGGCTTAAAGCAGAATCTGCCAAAGAAAGTAACACGGGCCAAATTATCTGGTGTAGAGTTAGAATATCTTCATCCAGACTAAAAATTTAGAAAAAATGCAGCCTGAATCTGAAAATGCACTTACCTGTAGCGGACTGTTCATCCATATTCAGTTAGTATCTTCAACAAATTCTCTTATGAAGAACATTGCGCCTGTATACAGAAATACTGTCTCATTCCCTTTTATAACGAAGCCAACTGTCAGATTTCTAGTGGATTAAGATATTTTCTTATTAGAGATATATGGGTATGACAGAGCCAGGTTAAGAAGGGAGGATCCTGCAGAACTGCAGTCTTTGTGTGGAAACAACAGATAACTAATGGTCAGGCTGTCATGAGAAGGACAGTTTTTTTGGCACAAGCTGAAAATAGCAGGAGATGAGACAGGCAAGATTGGTTACTTCAGTGTTCATTTTGTCGTTCCTTATCGTAATTTTTGTCATGCAATGTAATAGCTCACCAGACTGAGCAACTTAGCCGTCAGCTTCCTACAAAATCAGAGGAAATAATGTTCCTAATTTCAGGATGCAGGTTTCCCTGAAGCTTCAGATGTACTACACCGCCGCCACAGGAACGTGAGAATAGACAATGCATGGCACCACAAATCTGGACTAACCATGGATCATTACACGACCAAACAAGCAGTCCCATGTGCAGAGATATTGACCTCGTGGTACAGTTGACACCAAACTGCTGCTTAACTGTGCCTTTTGTTAACTCAGACAGAAAGATTCACGAGTGTCCCACTCCAAGCCTAGTATCCTAAACTATACTTTAACCAGCTAATCTTTGTATTATTATTGGATATCATCAGTTTTCGTAATGATTGGAACAGAAGCAACGGCTCAAACCGAAGTGCCTGAATCTCCTGCCCGAACAAACTAAGCATCCCATACTTGATCGTAAAGTATGCCGGTGTGCATTTTTTCAGGTTTGGACAGGTGAGGAAAAGAAATACCAGTGGTAAACATATATAATCAATGCTCTGCTCATATATTATCTCACAGATCACAAGCAAGGATCAGGCAAGAACCAACTCATTTCTTGGCAATGTGGGAGGAGAAAAGGTCACACGGCAAGCACCACCTCCCGGATCGCAGCTTGCAGCTACGCACGCAGCTGCCAGGAAATGGGAAACGTTGCCTGAATTAGTGCCTGAGAGGAGAGTTGCTACCGTGCTTCGAACGCAAACATTTTCTTCCTTTTGCATGAAACTATCACGCGTATGCATCCTGTGGTTCAGTGTGGTGTAGTTGGCGCATTGAAGGAGGTCGCCCGTGTAGTCAAGGTGCCAAAGGAAGGCAGACCAACACATGAGGGACGGTCTCACCGGCTCATGAGGCCCAACGTACACCGGTCTGCTGGTGCCTGTGTATGTCATTTCCGACGAACTGCATGGAGCGGGGAGAAGGGCACAATATGTGGCGGTGTGGAGAAGACATGTTGGGAGGTGAGAGCCGGGTGTTGGGCTGTTGGAGACGGCGTAGACTGATGGAGCAGAGTACCCGGGCTTGGTTTCTCGGGAGTTGAGTTCAGTTTGACATAGAGGGGGTTTGGTTTCCTGCATCCTCTTCAGATCGGTTTGAGACACATGAATTTCACTTAAATTTTACTGAAGTCAGTTCAGAGATTTCAAAATAGATTTTGTCGTTCCTTATCGTAAATTTTATCAAGCAATGTACCTCACCAGACTGAGGACCTTAGCCGTCAGCTTCCCACAAAATCAAAGGAAATAGTGCCCCAAATTTCAGTATGCAGGTTTCTCTGAAGCTTCAGATGTAGTGCACCCCCGCGACGGAAACCTGAGAATACATAATGCATGGCTTCACAAATCTGGACTAACCATGGATCATTATACGACTAAATAAGCAGCCCCATGTGCATAGATATTGACACTGCCGGTACAGTTGAAACAAGATTCAGGAGTGTCCCGCTTCAAACTTAGTATCTTAACTATACTTTAAACAACTAAACTTTGCATTATTATTGGGTATCATCATGCATGACTCGGTCGTCGTAATGATTGGAACAGAAGCAACCGCTCAAACCGAAGTGCCTGAATCTCCTGCCCGAACAAACTAAGCATCCCATACTGAACAAGAAAGTATGCCGGTGTGCATTTTCCAGGTTTGGACTGGTGAGGAAAAGAAATACCAGTGCCAAACATATATAATCAGTTCCCTGCTCATATATTATCTCACAAATCACAAGCAAGGATCAGGAAGACCAACTCATTTCTTGGCAATGTGGGAGGAGAAAAGGTCAGACGTCAAGCACCACCTCCGGATCGCAGCTTGCAACAACGCACGCAGTTGCCAGGAAATGGGAAACGTTGCCTGAATTAGGATGACTCCAACGGGCCGACGCATCGAGATAGCGCCGGTCCGTCGCTATCCGCGAGGGCCAAAAACAAGGCCCAACGGGGCGACGCAAACGAACCGCGGCCAGCTCCAACGCTTCCACGGCCCGACCTCCAAGGTCGAGACCACTCGCGACCGCACACGCGACCGCAACATCTCCTGCGTACGGGTACCTCCCGGGAACCATGCCGCAGCGGGTTTCTCCTTCCTCTGGCGAGTCGGTCGAGGTACCTACCCTCGATCTCAACGCGCTGGCGACACCGTTGGTCGCACACTCGCCCGCGGCGAAGACTGCCAAAGCGCGTGCAGCTGCCCCGGCAGTGGTTGCCCCGGCGCGTAACCTGTTCGGCACCGTTCCCATTCCATCGCCGGGTGACCCCAGGTACTACGAGGAGGACGATGACCTCCAGGACCCGTACTACCAGGAGGACGTCCTCCAGGACATGGTCTGCGACAACGGCCAGTACGACGGCGACGACTAGAATGTCGGCGATAATGAGACTCTTCCGATCGGCCCCGATGTGATCAACATCGATAATGAGCCGGTCTTCAACGAGCTCGATGCCGCCGCCGCGGCCATGAAGAGGAAGGTCAGCCAAAGAGGCGCCTCGTTCACCTCCGAGGAAGACGTGCTCATTTGCGAGTCATGGATCGAGGTTGGAACCAACCAAATCATCGGGGCCGAGCAAAGAGGGTCGGCATATTGGGACTGGTTCACCAAGCGCTATAATGAGGGTCGAATCCTTCCGCCCCGAAACATTCAAACGCTGCGGACTGAGCTATCTATCGCTAAGAGGTGGAACCACATTCAAGCGGAGATGAGCAAGTTTTGCGGCGCCGTTGAGAACATTGAAAGCCGGCCCCAAAGTGGCTATGGAATCAAGGAGCAAGTGTTGCAAGCTTTGGATCACTTCAAGGCTCAATACAACAAGGTCTTCACCTTGACCCATTGCTATCGAGAGCTGAAGGACCAGCAGAAGTGGAAGGAGCTATACGCCTCCCTGAAGAAAGCCGGACAAGCGGGACATGTAGGTGGTGACAAGGGAGGGGACACAACGGAGAAGGAGAAGGACGGGAGGCCAAGGGGAAGAACAACTCGAATGCCGAGTTGAAACGCGATGCAACGACCCTTGCATTGCAAGAGACTTTGAGCGGGTCCCTATCCCAAAAGGATAAGACCTGTGACAAGAAGGAAGAGAGGAGAGAAAAGGAACGCCTCGAGAGAGAGACGTCTTCCAATCTCTTCTTCGAATTGCAACAGAAGAGGCTCGACATAGAAGAGGAGAACTCTCGGACTCGGGCACAGGAGGTCGAGATCAGGGGCAAGGAGGCCGAGGCAAGGGCCAAGGAGGTCGACGTGAAGGCCAGGGAGGTGGAGCTGAAGGCCAAGGACCTTGAACTCACCCTACGCGCTGAGGAGGCAGGATCATGGACATGGACATCTCGACCTCCACCCCTAGGAAGAAGGCCTACTACGAGAAGAAGCAAATGCAGTACATGGATCAGGTTTGATCTATTCTCGGTCCCTTCTACTTATTTGAATTGAACTACGGCCAACATGGCCGGAAAAACATGGCCGATGGCCGAAACTTGTAATATTTTGGGCACACCTGGAGACATGGCCGATGGCCGCTACTTGTAATATTTTGGGTACACCTGGAGACATGGCCCGTGTGAGGCCGGGATTATGTTTTTATTCTGTATTGGTACTAGTTTTCTTGCAATGTTAGGGGCGTCTGGAACCTATGGCCACCATGCCCGAAAATGATCAAAAACCCTGGCCGAGCGGACACAATGCGTCGGCCCGTTGGGGGCAGTGGCCATCAAGGGGCGGACATGGGTCCTTTTGGCGACGCAAACGGACCAAACGCGGACCAAACGCGCGTCCGTTTGCGTTGCCCCGTTGGAGTCATCTTTAGTACCTGAGAGGAGAGTTGCTATCGTTCTACGACGCAAACATTTTCTTCCTTTTGCATGTATCGGATCACGCGGTATGCTGTGGTGCAGTGTGGTGTAGTGGGCGCATTGAAGGAGGTCGCCCGTGTAGTCAAGGTGCCAAAGGAAGGCAGACCAACACATGAGGGCGGTGGTCTGCTGGTGTCCGTGGCGATGAGGAGAGGACATGTTGTGAGGTGACTCGGAATGTTCTCCGTGGGTGGCACGGCAGCCGGGTGTTGGGCTGTTGGAGACGGCGTAACCTGATAGAGCAGTTTTTTTTGAAGGTCACCGGGGGGATTACTCCCCACCTGAATTTTCGTGTTAATAGCTGAAGGCCAAAACGCCGAGATTTACAGGGGAAGGACGAACTACACGGCGAACCGTTCAAGCCAGGAGCGTCTTCCTGGTGTGAGGCAGGGAGGCGGTGCTTCTAGAGGGCCGCGTCTTCGCGGCAACGACCGCGGAGGGTGGCGATGGACGGGGTGTCGCCATTGAAGACTTACCCGGCCTTGATAACAAGGATACCGATTAAAGCAGAATCTGCCATAGATATGAAAGGCTACTGTAGAAACTCGCTTCTTATTAACAACAGGAAAAGAAGAACATTCAGAGCATTTGTACATCTGGTCGAGTAACAATATCTTTAGCCAGACAAGAAAAAACAGGAGAACTGCAGCCTGTACCTGAATTGTATTCTCTGTTTGCCGGACTGACTGTCGCAGACTGTTCAAAAATCTGGTTATCATCTTCAGCAATGTTCTTATTGTTGGATATATGCCCTAAGAGACAATAAATATATATGTTTCATGATTAATGAATTATGTCTTTATGCTATAACTGCTATGGTCTATAAATGTGAGATTTACAGGGAAACACATACGCACGTGTAGAGATATAATCAAACCCATTTACCCTTTGTCCTGTCTCTTGGACGAACTCGTTAATACTGGATGGCGATGTTTTCCAGCCATGGACAAGTGCTCTTGTCATTATTAATGGGAGCATATTGTTAAGTTAACAATATGACTGGGAAGACCCAAATTATGATATACTACGAGATCAAGTTTCGTATAAATAGTATAGTCTAGGATTGATTGCTTGCTTACTCCTTAGACCATGAGAATGTATGGTTATGTGTATTGGAGACGAAGCTTTGACATAGCCAATCATTACGGCCGTAACAGGGTAATCAAAAAGGCTATGATTGGGTAACCTCAAAGGTATACTATAACCATAGTAGTTCAAGACTGGGAATCACACCTCTAAAGTAATAGAGAGATACAACCAGAATCCGCTCTAGTGTGAAAGTGTCCATTGACAAGTCTGCGCAGACAAGGTAATGATATGCAAATATCATGGGATACTTAAACATGAGTTAAAGAGTAAAGGCATCATACCGGTAACAAGGATAAGGTGACATAGTAAATGAAAGCTATCATTTATGGTAATGTCATATATCTCGCCTTGGGTATTTGATGAGTGTCGTGATGGTGATAGGATAAACATGTTAATCAAGCAGGTTCAAAAGAGTGTCTTCGCATAACGGTAGCAGCTATACAGAACGTCCAGGTTCTGACACTGGCAAGTGATTGGATAAGCATTTCCAATTATAGTTACACGTTATCGAACCTGTAGGGGTCACACACTTAAGGCATCAAGGTCTGCTGTATTCGTAGTGGTCCGGAGTAGAGAGGTTGTATCATCTGGGATGGTTTCCGGCGTGATAGAATTACATTCGGAGAATTGGATCTATAAGAAAGAAAGGTTTATAAGAAAGGAAATAATTGTCCAAGTATATTCTGTCGGCAGACACTGGGTGTCTCGGATCATATAAATATGTTTGTATGATAAGTAATTAATTCTGGGAATTAATTAGACAAAATATTTATTGATTAAATATTAATTTATTTAATTAATAGGAAATTATTAAAGGCCAATAAAAGGTGGCTGCCACATGGGCCGCTTGGGCCCACATGGCAGCCGCACCACCGCAAGGTGGTGGGCCGAGTCGGCCGGCCAAGCCTGAGTGGGCTTCGGCCCACAAGGAGGGCAAGGCGGCGGCGGAGGCCGAAACAAGGCCGGCCGGGTGGGCCCCACCCACCCGAGGTCGGTGGCCAGGCGGGCCCCACCCGCAGGTCGGTGGCCAGGGGCCCCACCTGGGGTCGGTGGCTAGGCGGGCCCCACTAGGGGCGGCGGCCAAGGAGGAGGCGGTGGGGGAGGGGAGTTGGGGTTCCACCCCAACTCCACCTTCCTAGCCGAATTGGGCAAGGGGAAGTTTCCCCTTGTCCAAGTTGAGTTGGACTAGGAAAACTTTCCCCTTGTCCAAGCAACCCTACCCCTTGGGACTTCTTTATAAACCCCACCCCCTCCTCTTTTGGAGACACACAATAGACTTGAGATTTCTCCTCGGAGGCTCCCAAGGTCTAGATCTAATCTCTCTCCCTCTCTCCCATGTGTTGGGGCTCTCTCCACCATACGCATACCAGTAGCACTTAGTCCTGGCACGGCGAAGCGCCGCTGGATCTTGACGGACGTACGTGTGCGAGCTCTCAGAGGGGTGACGCGTCATAGACGTTTGACCCTCACTCGTTTGGATCAAGAAGACATACGAAGGAACGGCGATATTCTCACCGTCAGGCTTGACCGTGAGAATCTTCATCAAGCTTCATCAACTACGTCGGCGTCATCGTCATCGACAACGTCATCGACATCGACATCGTCACCGACAACTCTTCCGCAACTCGTTGTTGGTAACGACAGTACTATCCTCTCCTGTATCTACATAGTTGATCCTGGACGTTACGTAGGTCGGAAAATTTTAAATTCTGCTACGTAACCCAATAGTGGTATCAGAGCGATCTATGCGTAGGTACAGGTACGTACTAGAGCACATAAGTCTGTGCGGGCACCGCATAAGTTTGTGTGGGTATGTCAGAACTCTTCTGACATTCAGGTTATTTATGTATGCTTCCCAATAAACTACTTAAGGATGGTTTCCGACGGCATAGTTTGATTTTACGGACTTCTGGCAATCCGCGGACCTTCCGGCTGCTCCTAGTATGCTTGTTGGCGCCAACGAAGTGCTTCAGTAGCTCCGGGTCTTTCTATAGTTGGTCTCGTTGACTTGGTAGTGGAAAGGGCATGTGGACTAGGTCCACACGGGGGTCACGCGCACCAGTGAAGTTTGGAAGGGAGCTGGAACGTTTTATAACGTTGGGCCTTCACCCCGCAATGTCAATCTAGCATCGTGATTAACCATGCTTGGTTACCTTACGTAGGCAGTAACGGTTTTACTCGGTAAATCCCAAAGCCTCGTAAAAATTGCAAACACAAAGGTTAGAGGACGTCTAACTTGTTTTTGCAGGCATGTGATGTGGTATAGTCCTTTAATTTTATTCAATTGTTGTATGAAATACCATCATATGTAATTCCAACCTGCGTGTTGGATTTAGAAGAAGCATGATGGGTGGAAACCACATGATTGCTATCTAGGGCCTGCGTGCCACATGTTATTTCGTTTCTTAGAAATAGGAGACGGACATGAAGGTAGCGTCGTAGACCTCGACGACAAGGAGTGGAACAAGGAAGGAGTTCTTACATCCACATGGAAGACGAAGAGGACTATACTACATCACTTAATTGTGAAAGTTTATTTCTCTTTATTTATTGCACTCTCTTTGATTGCGCAGTAGTCGTGATTATTAGGGTGATTCCTCAAGAAAATATCAAGGAGATCGTGCTCATCCAACTGTGGCACCGTCAAACCGGATGCTTGTCACCGTGCGACCTGTATCCAGGAGTAATGTGTGCCAAGGGTTCGGGAGGCGGGCACGGACCGTCCTAGCAGCATGAACGGTTGGTTGTCTTGACGTCCAGGCATAACTAGTTATGAGTTCGGAGCACTACATCGAAAGATGAACGGAAATCACGGCAGGAAGTGATTGGCAAGTTGGCCTACCCTCTCGTCATAGTGGATGACATGTATCCATGCTTCTCACTATTGAGGATTGCGGATTCCGAATCACTGTTTAACTGATCATGAGGAATATCAGTTTCAGTGGGAGCACACCATAGTTAAATCATATCATTTTAACTCGTGCAAATTAATCATGAAAAAGGGGTCTAAAAGGAATTTGCTATCATTGTAGATTAAAGCCTGTCGACATTAACCTGCTTTGTAAAATGGAAACTTTAACTGTTAATGGTAAGAACTTTGTAGATTGGATCTGCGCCCTTAGAAGTAGACTTAGAGAAAATAGAAAGTTATATGTTCTAGATGCACCTTCCTCTGAATTGTCATGGAATGGCAATTATGTTCGTGATGAAAAGGCAGTAAGGGAATTAATGTTAACTTATATGGATAAACAATTGCATACTCGCTTTGGGAAGGCGAGTGCATATGATGTGCTCACAGAGCTGCATAGTTTATTCCAGGAGAGAGTCAAAGTTGCATGTTATGCAATTACAAGACAGCTCTTCAGTTGTAAGTTAGACATAAAGGGTTCGCTCATCGATCACTTGGCAAGGATGATTAATCTTAATCAAATGTTGGAAGATCTAGGTTTTCCAATGCATGCCCAAGCGAGTCGTACAGTATTGCTGATGTCACTACCACCGCATTATGGCGGGTACATTCAAAATTCAAATTTGATTGGTAGTAACATAAGCATGGATGAGCTTACAAGGAAATTAATCATAGCGGAAGCTAAGATTAAAAACTGCAAAAGGGTTGGTTCATCCAACAAGGCATCACAGAAGAGGAGGAAGGAGATCTCAATATAGTGGAAGGTTTAGGGATTGGAAATCCCAAAGTCATCATGTGTTAGATGTGTATTTAACCGGACCTCACAGTGATTCTTGGATCTTTGACACCGGGTCTGTTGCACACATTTGCAACACGACGAGTGGTTTAAAAGATGTGAGGAGGTTAAATCCAGGAGAAGTGTGCATGAGGGTTGGAAACGGAATGCAAGTTAGCGTTCGTTCCATCGGTACCATGAGCCTTCATTTACCTTCAGGATTCATGTTGGAAATGAGTAATTGCTACTATGTACCCACATTGAGCAAGAACATCATTTCAGGGTCACGACTTTTACGTGACGGATATTCTTTTAATTCTGAGAACAATGGATGTTCGATTTATTATAAGAATGTATTTTACGGATCAGCCCCTTGGTGGATGGTCTGTTTGTATTGAATCTTGGAAGGATAGAAGACACATTACACATTGATGCAAAGAGACTGAAATTAGTGAAAGATGATACTTACACTTGGCACTGTCGTCTTGGGCACATCGGGAAAAGCCGTATGAAACAACTATTTTCGGATGGGTTGTTGCAATCATTTGATGAGGATTCATTTGATCAGTGTGAGGCTTGCCTGATGGGAAAAATGGCCAGGACGCCGTTCGGCGGGGTAGTCGAACGGGCGACCGAATTGATCGAGATCATACACACGGATGTGTGTGGACCTCTGAACATTTCGGCGCGCGGTGGATATCTTTACTTTGTGACATTTACTGATGATTTAAGTAGATATGGCTATATTTACTTAATGAAGCAAAAGTCGGAAACCTTTGAGAAATTCAAGGAGTTTCAGAATGAAGTAGAGAATAAACATGACAGGAAGATAAAGTACCTACGATCTGATCGTGGTGGAGAATATCTTAGTCATGAATTCAGTCAACACATGAAGGACTGTGGAATTGTACCACAGTCACGCCACCTGGAACACCGCAAAGGAACGGAGTTTCGAGAGACGTAATCGAACTCTTATGGATTCGGTTAGGTCTATGTTGGCACTATCTGATTTACCACTATCCTTTTGGGGTTATGCACTAGAAACAGCAGCTTACACTTTAAATAGATCATCATCCAAGTCTGTCAAGACCACGCCTTATGAAGTCTGGATGGGTAAACCACCCAGCATAAGTCACCTCAAGGTTTGGGGATGCGATGTTTATGTTAAACGATTGCAAGCCACAAAACTTGAGCCAAGGTCTGACAAATGTGTTTTCATAGGGTATCCCAAAAATACCATTGGATACACTTTTTATAACAAGGTCGAGGGCAAGATTTTCGTTGCCCGGAACGGCGTATTTCTTGAGAAAGATTTTCTTTCAAGAGAAGTCAGTGGGAGGACGGTAAGTCTCGAGGAGATTTTACAATCTACCGACGAGATAGTCAGAGTTAACGCATCGGAAGAAATTCCGGTCGGAGACTCAGCCACTGATACGGAGACTCCAAATCCTCCTCCAGGAGGAAGAGGAAACTCCAGTCAGGCAGATTCCTCAAGTAAGGAAAGGAAGCCGAGTTCGCGAACAACCTAGGTTTTTCGAGAACGAAGTTTTCTTACTAGAGGGTGTCGAGAAAGAAGTTTTCGTCATGGACGAAGTTCTTCTTCTCGAAGAGGATGAACCTGCATGTTATAAAGAAGCGATGAATGATAAAGATTCCAACAAATGGCAAGATGCCATGAATTCTGAAATGAAATCCATGTATGACAATCAAGTCTGGGATTTGGTAGAACTTCCTGAGGAAGTTAGACCAATAGATTGTAAATGGATCTTCAAGAAGAAGACAGATGCGGACGGTAATGTTACCGTTCATAAAGCACGCCTTGTCGCAAAGGGTTTTCGACAAATTCAAGGTGTAGACTATGAGGAGACATTCTCTCCTGTAGCAATGCTTAAGTCTGTAAGGATAATGTTAGCTATAGCTGCCTATTATGATTATGAAATCTGGCAGATGGATGTCAAAACAGCTTTCCTAATGGAAATCTAACTGAGGATGTGTACATGGTACAACCCGAAGGTTTTGTCGATCCAAAGAAAGCTAACATGGTGTGCAAGCTAAAGAGAACCATTTATGGTCTCAAGCAAGCTTCACGGAGTTGGAATATTCGATTTGATGAAGTAGTCAAAGGTTTTGGCTTCGTTCAAAATTTCGAAGAAACTTGTGTTTACAAGAAAGAAAGTGGGAGCTCAATTGTGTTTCTAATTCTCTATGTCGATGATATATTGTTACTTGGTAATGATAAGATATTTCTTGGGGAAGTTAAGGCTTCATTGAAAAAGAGTTTTGAGATGAAGGACTTAGGTGAGGTTGCATATATATTAGGCATCAAGATCTATCGCGATAGAGAAAGACGCCTAATAGGTTTGAGCCAAATTACATATCTATACTACTATTAAAAGAACAAACTTGTGTTGATACATTGAATCCGATCCCTTCAATATTTGGCCAACGATACAGATCGCTCCAATGTTTGACAACTCAACACAAATCTAATTTTGCCCGTTTTACCCTCCCACCAAATCACATAATACTGCTAATGCCATCGTACCGGTTCGTTTTATTTCGTTTCGTGATAATTACGAGATTTGCGACCGCTAAAAGAAATTAAAAAACAGAACTTCCTGACAGGCCGGTGGTCCGCTGCGCGTCGTCGCAGCCACCCGCTTCTCCACTTTCCTCGACGGCTTCCTCCAGTCCTCCGAGCTCCGGCGTAGGGTGTCGCTGCTGGTGGTACGGATCCCGCGCGCTTGCAAAAAGTGGGTCTGTAGATCGCCGGGCGCGATGGCAGACAGCAGGGATAGAACTCTACTCGAACTTTGAGGCGGAGGTGGTCGCTGTGGACAAGAAATAGGAGGAAGAGGGAGGAGATGCCACGGCGGCAGCGGTGGTCGCCTGGATCCAGCGATCGAGCAGAGCATCGTCATGCTGGCGGCTGCTATTTCTTGGGAGCGACTAGATAAGGATAAGGTGTGGCGTTTAGGCCAGTGCTGTGCGTGCGTGCAGCCTAAAAGGTAGCAATCGTGAAGGTCTATATGGACATCCGATCCCTAGCAGATGTTGCTTTGTATCTTTTGATTAATCTATTGTTTACCTTTCCGATTTGTCTACCGGTGGAAATTCTGTAATTTGTACAATTTGTTGTTAGCAAGTTGAGTTTTTACGTGAAAATTTGGAACTACACTTTTCTTTTGCCAGGAATTTTGCTCGGAAGTGCAAATGGATTTTTAGCAGTATATATTTTGCAATGTTTAAATTTATATGTTTGTTTTCATTTCTCAAAAATCACTAAAACAAGGGAGTGGCGCGTCCACGGTGCCCTATTTGAGGCATTTGCTGGAGCGGCGTGCCCAAAAATAGGCCATCTGAAAAACCAAAAAAAAAATAGTGACCTAAAACACTAAAACATGTGCCTTATAAGCGAAAACTGTTGTCCTATTATAGGGCATCTATTTGAGATGGCATTTTCAAACTGGCAGAGATGATCTACAATATCTGTTGGTAGTTTTGTTACTCTGGCGTTAACAAATGATTTGAAAAAATATTTCTAACGATTTTCTATTATTGGTTCCAAAATTATTTTGTTGATTTTATAAAGGTCGTCCAAGAGTGTTTTGACCAACTGTACAGACGTGTGTTGCACGTACATATCCAGATAAATCATGGTACGTTCCTATTTGTAAATTGAACCATTTAATTGTGAAAACGTGCGTTGCACGTACATGTCAACTAGTATAGATAAGGTGTTGAAGAGATTCGACATGGCCGGTTCCAGGAAAGGCATCGTTCCGATGGAGCCTGGAATTACCTTAAGCAAGAATAAGTGTCCTAGTACAGCTGATGAGTGAAAGGAAATGGCAGATAAACCTTATGCTTCGGCAATAGGTTCTATAATGTATGCAATGACATGCACACGTCCCGACGTGTTATATGCCCTAAGTGTTACCAGCAGATTTCAATCTGATTATAGTATGGCCCATTGGGCAGCAGTTAAAACCATTCTGAAATAACTCAGGAGAACTAAGGACATGTTCCTAGTCTATGGAGGAGATGAGGAGCTCAGAGTACGTGGGTACACTGACTCAGGATTTCAGTCTGACCCAGACGATTCCAAAGTACAATCAGGTTACGTGTTCGTTTTTAACGGCGGTGCGGTAAGCTGGAGAAGCTCCAAGCAAGGCACGGTGGCAGACTCTACAATGGAGGCGGAATATGTCGCGGCGTCTGAAGCAGTCAAGGACAACTATTGGATAAAGAAGTTCATTACTGAACTAGGAGTGGTTCCTTCAGCTGCAGATCCAATCGAGCTCTACTGTGACAACAGTAGTGCCGTTGCTCTGGCGAAGGATCCGAGGTCTCACAGGAAAGCCAAGCACATTGAACGCAAGGATCACCTCATCAGAAATCATGTGGCAAAAGGGTACATTGCAATACGTAGAGTTCATACAATTGACAATGTAGCCGATCCTATGACAAAAGCTCTTCCACGCTTGAAGTTTGAACCTCACCGGTTTAAAATCGGTCTTAAAGAAGGTTTAATGTAATAGATTATTGTATCTAGTGCAAGTGGGAGACTGTTGGATATATGCCCTAAGAGACAATAAATATATCTGTTTCATGATTAATGAATTATGTCTTTATGCTATAACTGCTATGGTCTATAAATGTGAGATTTATAGGGAAACACATACGCACGTGTAGAGATATAATCAAACCCATTTACCCTTTGTCCTGTCTCTTGGACGAACTCGTTAATACTGGATGGCGATGTTTTCCAGCCATGGACAAGTGCTCTTGTCATTATTAATGGGAGCATATTGTTAAGTTAACAATATGACCGGGAAGACCCAAATTATGATATACTACGAGATCAAGTTTCGTATAAATAGTATAGTCTAGGATTGATTGCTTGCTTACTCCTTAGACCATGAGAATGTATGGTTATGTGTATTGGAGAGGAAGCTTTGACATAGTCAATCATTACGGCCGTAACAGGGTAATCAAAAAGGCTATGATTGGGTAACCTCAAAGGTATACTATAACCATAGTAATTCAAGACTGGGAATCACACCTCTAAAGTAATAGAGAGATACAACCAGGATCCGCTCTAGTGTGAAAGTGTCCATTGACAAGTCTGCGCAGACAAGGTAATGATATGCAAATATCATGGGATACTTAAACATGAGTTAAAGAGTAAAGGCATCATATCGGTAATAAGGATAAGGTGACATAGTAAATGAAAGCTATCATTTATGGTAATGCCATATATCTCGCCTTGGGTATTTGATGAGTGTCGTGATGGTGATAGGATAAACATGTTAATCAAGCAGGTTCAAAAGAGTGTCTTCGCATAACGGTAGCAGCTATACATAACGTCCAGGTTCTGACACTGGCAAGTGATTGGATAAGCATTTCCAATTATAGTTACACGTTATCGAGCCTGTAGGGGTCACACACTTAAGGCGTCAAGGTCTGCTGTATTCGTAGTGGTCCGGAGTAGAGAGGTTGTATCATCTGGGATGGTTTCCGGCGTGATAGAATTACATTCGGAGAATTGGATCTATAAAGAAAGAAAGGTTTATAAGAAAGGAAATAATTGTCCAAGTATATTCTGTCGGCAGACACTGGGTGTCTCAGATCATATAAATATGTTTGTATGATAAGTAATTAATTCTGAGAATTAATTAGACAAAATATTTATTGATTAAATATTAATTTATTTAATTAATAGGAAATTATTAAAGGCCAATAAAAGGTGGCTGCCACATGGGCCGCTTGGGCCCACATGGCAGCCGCACCACCGCAAGGTGGTGGGCCGAGTCGGCCGGCCAAGCCTGAGTGGGCTTCGGCCCACAAGGAGGGCAAGGCAGCGGCGGAGGCCAAAACAAGGCCGGCCCGGGTGGGCCCCACCCACCCGAGGTCGGTTGCCAGGCGGGCCCCACCCGCAAGTCGGTGGCCAAGTGGGCCCCACCTGGGGTCGGTGGCCAGGGCGGGCCCCATTAGGGGCGGCGACCAAGGAGGAGGCGCCACCTTCCTAGCCGAATTGGGCAAGGGGAAGTTTCCCCTTGTCCAAGTTGAGTTGGACTAGGAAAACTTTCCCCTTGTCCAAGCAACCCTACCCCTTGGGACTTCTTTATAAACCCCACCCCCTCCTCTTTTGGAGACACACAATAGACTTGAGATTTCTCCTCGGAGGCTCCCAAGGTCTAGATCTAAATCTCTCTCCCTCTCTCCCATGTGTTGGGGCTCTCTCCACCATACGCATACCAGTAGCACTTAGTCCTGGCACGGCGAAGCGCCGCTGGATCTTGACGGACGTACGTGTGCGAGCTCTCAGAGGGGTGATGCGACTTAGTCGTTTGACCCTCACTCGTTTGGATCAAGAAGACATACGAAGGAACGGCGATATTCTCACCGTCAGGCTTGACCGTGAGAATCTTCATCAAGCTTCATCAACTACGTCGGCGTCATCGTCATCGACAACGTCATCGACATCGACATCGACATCGACATCGTCACCGACAACTCTTCCGCAACTCGTTGTTGGTAACGGCAGTACTATCCTCTCCTGTATCTACATAGTTGATCCTGGACGTTACGTAGGTCAGAAATTTTTTAAATTCTGCTACGTAACCCAATACTTATAGCAAGAGCATTGTAATCTTTTAATTTCAAAAAAAAGAACATTGTAATCTTTTTTTGGATTGCTAGTTTTAGCAGGAAAGCAACCAGAACCAAAGGCAGGTGCCCAGTGACGTGGTCACAATTACTCCACAGGGTACCACTTTACAGATTGTCTCTTCTCTTCAAGGTGGAATACTTTTTTTCAGATGCATCTTGGAAGGAAAATTGCACCAAAAGCTTGCTACAAAAAGGAAGAACTGGTCTTGGAGTGTATATTTGCCACAATGCAGGAAACACGAGATGGCGTATTACAATACAAGCTTCAACTCAACAACAAGATTCGGCGTTTCAAGCAGAAGCAAAAGCTCTCCTGTTGGCAGCGCAACTAGCAAGCATCCTTAACATCGATAGGCCAACATTCTTGACAGATAACCAGGTACTCGCCAAGATAGCTGCTGCAAGAAAAATCGATCACCCTCTTCTGGGCTGGAAGGCTAGGCAATGCCTAGGCCAATTTTTCAGGGCTACATCCAATACTTCGCCGCAGGTTTATCATATATCCAGGAAACTCAATGGAGAGGCTCACCAATGTGCAACACAGGCTCAAAGGCTCAGCCCACAACAGCCTATTTACAGATGCACAAACCCAGCTCATACTTTTGGCTCATGTCCTATGCTTTCTACTTTACAACATGTAAATCATCATGACATTGTAATCGCAGCTGCTTGGTGCAGTTGAGCTGGTAATGAATTTAGCGCCTTTGACGCCCTTGCTTGTTCAAAAAAAAAGATTGCTAGTTTTAGCATTTCACTGGGTTTGTCTTATTCCCACTGGGTTGTCTTACTCCCCTTTGTAATGAAGATAACTGTCGAGAACTTGCCTGTGGCAAGATGATTAGGAGGGTGGTTGTACCTCCAGCCCACCAGAGTTCAAACCTCAGGTTTAACACTGGTGTTTCTCGTTTAGGCGGAATATTCTTCAGTGGGAGGCGATGTTCCCGTCGACAGTAAGGGGGCCCGTGGTGACTTCGTCAATCTCAAGACCAAACCGCCGGCTCAGTATTTCGGAGGTGATCATAGGGGTAGGGTGTGCGTGCGTGCGTTCATAGGGGTTGAGTGTATGCACATGTATGTGGGCGTCTGTGTTGTACTGTGTTTTTTTAGATAAAGAGCATATATTAATATCGCGATGATACAAATTACACCCAGCCTCTGCAACAACGCGTGCCCTAGTGGCTCCACGCATGCACACAGCCCAGAATAAAAAGAAGAATTACAAAAAAAAGTCCCGCTACAGTGATCCGTTACAGCAGACCAAACCCCACCAAAACAGTACCAGAAGTCCAACTTCTTCAAAAGCGACGCCTGCAAGAAGGGGGCAGTGCTAAGCTAAAGCGCCGTCATCGCCCTGATCATAGATCATAGGTTTTCACCCCGAAGAATGTCCACACTCGCAAAAAAAATGCCTTCACCAAGGCAATTGCCAGGCACAACCAATTAAGGCCAGACCTTGAGTTTTCACCCTGAAAGTTTAGACTCTGAACTTCTCCTGTGCTGTCACCCCCTCTTGCCGTTGCTGTTGTTCCAAGTTCTGAATCACCTAGCCAATCCCTCATCCCATCAGGACTGAACCACCATTGCAAGTCCACAAATCTTGGCATCCATGCCATTCTCCGCACTCTGACTTCATCATGGAACATAAGTAAATCCATGATGGCAACAAACTGCAGAGCTTCACAACGCTACCTCTGAAACCAAACGGTCAGAAAAAACATGGCTGCGCGCGAACGAATCCCACCCGATCCGGCAATCTATAGGCTTGAGTTCCCAATGGAGTTCGCCGGTGGAGCCTTACGGAACTTGACACTCCGGCCAGATCAATGAAAACTTGTATCAAGTAGATCTCCGTCTTGGTGTTAGAAAGATCCAGGACTGCCACCTTTATTCAATCCGAGCGGACGAGACTGGCCGGTGTGGATCCAGCCCGCTGCCGCCTGACCGGCCGCCGGCACCATCACGGTGCCAAGAAATCTGCACCTGCAGCCGGACTAGACGAGACCTCGAGATCCGCCAATCCAGCATCGGGCCAACCATCTCCGACGGAGGAGATGACCAGTACCACCGCCAAGTCCAGGGTTGCCGCCCCGGGCGTCCTCGTGATGCGGATCAAGACCAGGAGACGAACGCGAGCCTAGGTTGAGCGGCTGCCATGGCCGCCACCCAACCTCCCTGTCTGCGCTGCCGTACTCCAGCCGCCGTTGTCCCTCCATCACCACCGGGGCGTCGCAGATCAGGCCCGCCGCCATGACCTGCTCCTGACGCGCGAGGGAAAGCCGCCGCCGCCGAGCCGCCCGGGCTTTGCCGAGGCGACGCTGCCGGCGGCGGCGGAGGAGAGGAGGGAGAGGGGGGCGGACCGGAGGATGTTGTACTGTGATTCATTTTTTTTTGTACTGTGTTTCGCCAAAACAAATGAAGATAACTGTCAGGTTTTATGAAGCACGCTATGCCTGCATACAGAAAGACTGTTCGATAATAGGCAGTTCGGCGAGTCTGTCTTATTCCCTTTTTATAACTAATCCAGGTTATTAACATCTTATCATATTAAAGATATATATGGTTATGATGGAGCCAGGTAAAGAAGGGAGCATCCGGCAAAATTGCAGTTTGTGTTGGCACAGCAGTTATCCGATAATAGGCAGTTCGGCGAGTCTGTCTTATTCCCTTTTTTTAACGAAACCAGGTGTCATGGATTAACATCTTTTCATATTAAAGATATATATGGTTCTGATGGAGCCGGGTAAAGAACGGAGCATCCAGCAGAATTGCAGTTTGTGTTGGTACAGCAGTTATCTCATGGTCAGGCAGGCTGTCATGAGGACACGGTTTTGGTTTGGCACAAGCTGAAAATAGGAGAAGATGAGACAACAAAAGTTGGTTACCTTAGTGTTCATGTTGTCGTCCCTTACCGTAATTTTTGTCATGTAATGTAGTAGCTCACTAGACTGAGCACCTTAGCCGTCAGCTTCCCAGAAAATCAGAGGAAATAACGTTCCTAATTTCAGTATGCAGGTTTCTCTGAAGCTTCAGATTTAGTGCACCGCCGCCAGGAGACCTGGGAATACATAATGCATGGCTTCACAAATCTGGACTAACCATGGATCAATATAGGACCAAACAAGCAGCCCATGTGCAGAGATATTGATCAGCCGGTACAGTTCACAATAAACAGCTGCTTAACTGTGCCTTAGTTCAGACTGAAAGATTCAGGAATGTCCCACTTCAACCCTAGTATCCTAACTACACTTTAACCAAATAATCTTGCATTATTATTATTTTATATCACCATTTGTGACTTGGTCATCATAATGAGTGGAACAGAGCAACCGTTCAAACCGAAGCGCCTGAATCTCCTGCCCGAATAAACTAAGCATCCCAGAGAACATAAATTAAGCAGGTGTGCATTTTTCCAGGTTTGGACAGGTGAGGGAAAGAAATGATAGTGGGAAACATATATCCAATAAATGTTCTGCTCAAATCACATATCACAAGCAAGGAGCAGGCAAGGACCCACTCATTTCTTGGCAATGTGGGAGAGAAAAGGCCAACAACGATCACATGGCGAGCACAACCAGGACGCAGCTGCCAGGAAATGGAAACCATTGCCTGCGCTGGTGCCTGAGAGGACTCTACGACCGCAAACATTTTCCTCCTTTTGCATGAATCCGATTACGCGTATGTAGTGGCCGCACTGAAGGAGGTAAAGGCAGGAATACCAGCACATGATCCTGTGGTAGGGAGAGGTATTGTCTCTTTTCTCTCTGCGTGCGAGGAGAGGTATTGTCTCTGTGTATTGTGCTAGGGATTTTGAGGCATTCAGTGTCAACCATTGATGCGATCCTGAGGCTGGTTCATAACGCCATACTATTACTGAGGTAGCAGCAATTATTCAGTGTACCGTTATTATAGCATTCCTCATTTTGTCTATGTGATCCTTTTCAGATCCGTTTGAGACCCAGGAACCTCACTTAAATTTTACTGAAGGTAGTTCAGATGTTTCAAAATTGATGGCGAGTTCTGGTGTTTGTTTAAGAGATTATCTTCTAGCTTCTGCCGTTCTGCGTGCTTTTACTGCAGCGCATCTCCATTTTAATAGATTAGCACTGGTGCAAGCTTGTGGTGGCAAGCGATGCCATGTTGGTGATCCGAGCAAAGATAACAATGATACCGATTAAAGCCGAATCTGCAAAAGATATGAGTGGCTACTGTAGAAATGCACTTCAATTCTTATTAACATAAGGACAAGCAGAACATTTAGAAGCATTTGTACAGCTGGTCTTGTCAGGCCAGAAAATAGGAAAGCTACAGCCTGAACCTGAATTGTATTCTCCACGTCTTGCATGGTTAAAAAAAATCTCCATTCGTCTCATTAGACTGTCACAGTGTTCAGTAAAATGTTGTTAGCATGTTCAGCAATGTTCTTATAGCAGGAGTATTGTAATTGTGGATACTAGATTTCTAATTTTAGCAGTTCAATGGGTTGTCTTATTCCCTTTTGTAATGAAGCTAACTGTCAGGTTTCCAGCTGATTAACATCTTGTATTATTAGAGATAATAAATATTTGTAGGACGGAGCCAGGTTAAGAAGGAAGCATCCTGCAGAATTGCAGGCTTGTGTTGGTACAACAGTTAACTGATGGTCAGACTGTTGAGTGTAGAACGCGGCTTGGTTCGGCACAAACTGAAATTAGGAGGAGATGAGACAACAAAATTTTGGTTACTTCAGTGTTCGTTTTCTGGTTCCATTATCGTATTTGGTCATGTAGATTGAGGAGCTTAGCCGTCAGCTTCCCACAAAATCAAAGGAAATCATGTTCCTAGTTTCAGTATGCAGGTTCCCTCGAAGCTTCAGAGTCGTCGACATGAACGTTTCGACCGGTACTCGGCCGGTACTGCGCCGGCACTGAAATGAAACATGAGGATAGAGAGTCCATGGCTTCAGAAATGTGGACTAAGCTTGGGTCATTATACGACCAAACAAGCAACCAATCTGCAGAGATATTACTCACGGTAGAGAACTGACGGATGCATAACCGAGTCTTAAACCAACTAATCTTGTATCATCATATGATAAAAAATGCACATGACTTGGTCGTCGTAATGATTGTGGCAGAACCATTATCAAACTCTGCCTGAATTTATCTCCTTCCCGAACAAACCAAGCATCCCATATGCAGAACATAAAGTTAGCAGGTATACATTTTTTCAGGTTTCGTCAGGTGAGGAAAAGAAATACTAGGAGCAAACATATGATTAATGCCCTGCTCACATAATGCCTCACGGATCACACATGCAAGATTTTTTTTTTTACGGTAAATAGCAGGAGCTCTGCCTATGCATTATTAGAAGGTATAGAATTGATCCAGTTAATTAGGGAAACCGGACCCAAAAACCATACAATTTGAGCAGGGCAAGAATCAACTCAGTCTCTTCATTGTTTTTTTTTTTTTTTGCAAACAAAGAACTTTATATTACTCATGACGGTTACAATCTGACTGGATACAATCCTGAAGGAAGCTGGGCATGCAATTCACCCAAATGCATCTCCTTCTAACCTCTGAAGCTTGCTTAGCGCACCTGTGGGCAGCCTCATTAGCTTCTCTTCCCACATACGCTAAAGCAAAGCTACTAAAACTCTTACTAATGTCTATGATTTCATGGCAAACCGATGCCATATCTGCCCTATCACACTTAGTAGAATTTAACATGTTGACTACTACTAGTGCATCAGATTCTAAGATTATCTTTCTGTAGCCCAAATCTGAAGCTAGCTTGATTCCATCCCGGATCGCCAAAGCTTCCATTGTGCGAGCTGAGTGGGCATGTTCATACCAGATTGCTTGACCTCGGATCAATGCGCCTGCATTGTTCCTCACCACAACACCTGTCGAGCCTTGTCTAAGCTGTTCAGAAAAACCTGCGTCAACATTTATTTTGAAGACACCCTCCTCAGGTGGTTGCCACCTAGCTCTCTGTTTCAGTTGTCGCTTCTTTTTTGAGCCAGCAATTGTAGCAAGGTCATGCATCATATCCAGCGTCCAGCGAACCGAAACATCCACAGATTTACTCGACTCGCCATGCCTTCTGTTGTTTCGCTCAGACCAGATGGCCCAACATCCACATAGGATAATGGCAACGTCTCTTTCAGGAGCCATCTTGCCTGCCACCAGGTCGATCGGCCATGATTCAGACCGAAGATCAGGTAGTTTGATTGCTGTTAATTTCTGAACTTCATTCCAGAACATATATGCCCACTTGCATTCGAAAAATGCATGCACTATTGTCTCATCACGACCACAATCTTCATAGCAGGCGATCTTTTCGACATGTCTCGCCTTTAGCACTGCTCGGCAGGGAACAAACTTCTGAATTACACGCCACCAGAAGTTGTAAACCTTGGGTGGAACCTTCAAATTCCACAGTTTTTTCCAGCTCTCTCCCTGTCCACCAGATGATCCACTAGCTTGCACGGCAGTGCGTTTCTGCTGGATCAAAAATTTATAAGCAGAGCGCACTGAGAAGTTACCACATTTTTCAAACTTCCAAGCCCAAGTATCCTCAAAATCGTTGCTAATAGGAATTCTACAAATAGCTTGGACGTCTGCCAACGCAAAGTTTTTATTCAACCTTTGCATGTTCCAGCTTCTATCTCGCTGATCAATAAGCTCCTCTACCTTCGTTATATCAGCCTCTGGTTTCCGAATGAAAGGTCTGGAGTTATAGTTCTCAGCAATCCATGGATCCCGCCATGCATCAATTGTTGCGCCATCGCCTACACGTTTGATGAGACCACCCTGAAGTGCGTCCCTACCATGCAATATAGCACGCCATGTATGCGAGGCTCCCCTTTTTCTCCCAGCCTCCATGAACTCTCGGTCATGAAAATACTTGCCTTTAAGCACTCGTGCGCAAAGGGAATCAGGCTTAGTGATTAGACGCCAGCCATGCTTAGCGAGCATAGCTTGATTGAACAGAGAAAACTCTCTAAAACCCATGCCTCCTTCACTTTTTGGTTTTGCAATATCTTCCCATTTCGACCAGTGCATCTTCCTCTTCTTTTCATCACCACCCCACCAGTATCTAGCAACCACACTTGTGAGCTTTTTACAGAATTTCTCCGAGAGTTTAAAGCAGCTCATCGAATAAATGGGTATGGCCTGACATATAGCCTTGATAAGGGTCTCCCTACCTGCACTGCTTAGCATCCGAGCCACACCACCATTCAATAGTTTTTTAATCTTACTCAAAATATGTTCAAATTGTGTATCCGTTGAGCGTCCCACTGAAGTTGGCAACCCAAGGTACTTCTCCACCAGCGCCTCCGCCGTAATCCCAGAACACGCATGAACCTCGTCCTTCATGTCTTGGGTACAATTCTTACTGAAGAACACAGCAGATTTGGACAGGTTCACTAGCTGACCTGAACCTCGTCTGTAAAGCTCAAGGATTTGTTGCAGTCTATCCGCACCATCAACCGAAGCATGTGTGAAGATGAGACAATCATCAGCGAACAAGAGATGTGATATCCAAGGAGCGTGGATCCCCACTCTGATGCCCCTGGCCAGATGTTGCGGGCCTTTGAACCGAAGCAGGCTACTAAACCCTTCCGCGCATAGAAGAAACAAGTATGGCGAGATGGGGTCTCCCTGCCTAATGCCCCTTGTAGGTTTGAAAGTTTCAGAGAAAACCCCATTCACTCTGACTGAAAAGGTGACTGTCTCCACGCACCTCATGATTGTATTAATCCATCCAGTAGCAAAACCCAGCTTTTCCATGATCGCACGTAAATACGACCATTCAACACGGTCGTATGCTTTAGCCATATCCAACTTGATAGCACACGACCCCGCCTTACCCTTCTTCTTTTTCAAATAGTGTATACACTCAAAGGCTGTAACCACATTGTCCGTGATCAACCGGCCTGGAACAAATGCACTTTGCTCCTCTGATATCACTTCTTCTAAAATTGGCCGAAGGCGGAGAGACAAGACCTTCGACACAATCTTGTAAAGAACATTGCACAACGCTATAGGTCTGTACTGCGTGAGATCCTGAGGAGACTTGATTTTTGGTATTAGCACTAGAACCGTGTTGTTCACCACCTCCGGCATCTCCCCTCCATTCAAAAATTCCTTAACTGCTGCGCATATTCTACCTTTTAGTAAACTCCAATGTTTCACAAAGAAACCAGCTGTAAAACCGTCTGGACCCGGCGATTTGTGTGGGTGCATCATAAACAGAGCTTGTTCAATTTCATGATCAGTCACCGGAGCACACAGACTGGCATTCATCTCCTCAGTAATCTTTCTGGGAACCCAGTTCGTGACCAACTCCACCTGGGTGTCCTCTTGTGCCGTGAACAAATTCTTATAGAAGTTTATTGCCACTTCCTCCATACCTTCTTGCGTTGTCACAACAGTATCATCCTCCTTTTTCAGAGATTTTATCTTATTTGTCCTATGCCTCTCCCTCGCCTTTGCATGGAAATATGCAGTGTTACGGTCTCCCTCGGCAAGCCAAAGCGCTCTCGATCTCTGCCTAGCCATCGTCTCCTCGCGTGACAGCAGTTCAGAAATCCTTCTCATCAGATTCTTCTCGAACCGAGATGGCCCTGAGCCCAACGAATCAGCTCTCACTCTTTCCAGCTTATCGCGCATGCTTTTTAGCTCCTTGTAAACTGAACCGAACTCCTCTCGGCTCCATGATCTCAGCCGGTTACTCACGCCGCCGAGAGTTGCATGCACCGAAGACAAGGAGCTACCACCAGGTGTCCAACTCTCGGACACAATCTCCTCGTACCTCTCATGCCTTGCCCACGCGTTCTCGTAGCGAAAAGGTTTGTGACTATTTTCTGTATCCAGCCAAGCCGACCTACGGAGAGAGATCAGCAAGGCACAGTGGTCTGATTCTGTAGTCTGAACATGTGACACAGACGTATTGTCAAAAATTTCTTGGAATCTAATGTCCCCCAAGGCTCTGTCTAGCCGAACCTTGATGTTATCTGAACCTTGCCGTCGGTTGTCCCATGTATATGGGAGACCAATGTAATCTAGGTCCTCAAAATTGCAGTCATCGATCACATCGCGAAATCCCTCCATCTTCCACTCCTCTCGAGGGTTTCCACCAAATTGTTCCCCTGCGTGCAAAATCTCATTGAAATCGCCTGCGCACAGCCATGGATTATCATATTCTGCACGTAGGAATCTTAAAAGATCCCAGCTCTTCTTTCTCCTTGATCTCACTGGATCGCCATAAAACCCCGTGAATCTCCACTCTCTACCTCCTGTATTTTCGTTTGAAAGCAACACATCGATGTGGGTATTACTAAAGGATTTCAGGGAGACCTTTGAATCATCATTCCAGAAGAGGACCAGCCCACCACTTAAACCTTCACTCTTGACACCAAAAGCATGAGAAAAGCCAAAACGAAACCTCAGATCCTGGGCCTTTTTATCTGACATCTTGGTTTCTGACAGAAAGACCAACGCCGGCCGGTGCAGTTTTATCAAACTGCCAATTTCCTGGACTGTCTCTGTCCGCCCACAGCCACGGCAATTCAAGCTTAACAGATTCATTGTCTCAAAATCAAACCAGAAAACCTGAACCAATCTGGCCAGGGAAGCAGAACCTAAACCAATCTGGCCAGGGAAGTAAAAACCTGATCTAATCTGGACAGGAAAATTAGGAACTCACCGCTAGACAGAGTCTAGGGGAGGAGAGGAACCCTGAATCGGGGACTAATTCCAGCAGTATCTAGCACGGACCAGCATCAGCCTCCGGCGGCGGAGTCGCGACCTAGGTCGCCTTCAGAATCGCCATAGCGAGAGGCCTTTTGTTTTGTCTCTTCATTGTTCAGCTGTGCAATGTGGAGGAGAAAAGGTCAGCAGAGTCACATGCCGAGCACCACCATGTTCGTTGCTTGCAGCAAGAAACGCAGCTGCCAGGAAATAGAAAACGTTGCCTCTTTATCGAAAAAAAGAAAACGTTGCCTGAATTGGTGCCTGAGAGAAGAGAAGAGGAAAGTTAACTCCTTGCATGAATTCGGATCATGTGTGTGGGTGCAGTGCTGCTGCCTGTATCATTTCTAATGGAAGGCATCGAGCGCGTTGAAAGGCGTGGTGGATGCGGCTGGAAATGATATCAGATTTGCTATCTCTGTGTTACGCGGCATCCGGGTGTTGCGCTGATGGAGCAGGTATTCTGGCTTGTGTTTTCGGGAGTTGAGTTTATTTAGAGACTCAACTGAGACAGATCGGCGGCTTCCACTGCAACACCGAAGAACTTGCTCGGTAGATGGGATGCAATGGATTAGAAATCACTTCATGCTGAAAGACACGTTCCTTTCTGATAATCCACAACGAACAAACAATCATCTTTGTTCATTTGGCAATATTTATACTTCTGAAACAAGAAAAGTAAGCTATTGATTTTTTACATGTTGATTGATCTTGTATTTGTTGGCAAGATGTTTAAGATTTGAGGAAATGTTAGAATTAGATGCCACGGTTCGTGGTGCTCCGAAAGGACTCGGGTGTTTTTCTCAAACAAAAAAAAAGGACTCGGGTGTTTCGCCTGTCCATTCCCGAGTCGACCACGTGATTGGCTTCCGCCTTAAAACGTACCGCTGACGCCCTGACCGAGACCTCTTCGATTTCCAGTCTTCAATCCACGAAAACCCTCTTCGCCGCCGCCGTCGGGGACAACGCCTCCGTGGACACCTCACCGGCAGCAATGGTAGCACTTCAGAGACCGAGGACAAGAACAGCATCGACGTGCAGGGCGGACACGGCGCGGGGCACGCACGTGTTCACGATCGCCGGGTACAGGGCGCACAAGGGCATCGGCGTCGGTCATGTGGTACGATCTGCCACCTTCGCCGTCGGCGGCTACGACTGGTGAATCCGTTTGTGAATCCGTTGCTGAATTTTCTTTGCCTATCATTTTTTTGTGTTGTCACCTGACCACACAATCATAGTGCAGCTCCTCCACTACTCAGAACAAGGACTATGTTTCGGTGTGCGTCGAGCTCCAGAGCAAGAAATCCGTGGTGAGGGCGCTGTACGACCTGTGGCTGACGAACAGGGCTACCGGGGTGTCTTCGCTGATCTTCTCCCGGCCGTCGTCCCTTCCGGCGTTCAACTCTTGCAACAACGACAATGTCAGGGGGGCTTACATGTTCATGGAGAGGGACGTCTTGGAGGCGTCGCCGTACCTGCAGGACGACTGTCTGGTGATCGAGTGCGACATCACTGTTGTCAAGGAAACACGGTTCATGGCGGCCTGCAGGACGTCCGACGAGATCCAGGTGCCGCCGTCAGACCTGTCTAATAATCTCGCAAAACTGCTGGAGGGGAAGAAAGGAACTGACCTGACCATCAAGGTCAAGGGGAGGTCTTCCACGCGCATAAGATCGTGCTCGCGATGCGGTCGCCGGTCTTCGACGCAGAGCTCTACGGACCAATGGGGGACAGCGAGAAGCAGTGCATAGAGATCGATGACATGCAGCCCGCTGTTTTCCGGGCACTCCTTCACTTCATATACACAGATTCAATGCCTTCCATGGATGACCTCGACAGCCGCGACGGTGAAGAGATTGTTAAGCACTTGCTTGTGGCTGCAGATAGGCATGCCATGGAGAGGATGAAGCTGATGTGTGAGAGCATCCTGTGCAAGAGACTCGATGCTGACAGTGTCGTCGCCACATTAGCTCTTGCTGACCAGCATCACTGCACCAAGCTCAAAGATGCTTGCATTGAGTATATCAAACTCTTCACATAGGAGAAAAACAGAGTATGATCACCTGAGAAGAGCATGCACTGCTGTCTTTATAGTTTATACATATGTTGGTGAAAACAGTAGCGTTTTCGCTGGCTTTGAAGTGTGGATCCGTTTAGTTGATTTGTGAACATTTAGTTTGCTGGTCATTTGAGATATATATATATCCACCTTAAGTTACCTTATTCCCCAGTTTTCAGAGTTATGTGTAGGTTTATCAGCAAACTCTGTGCACCTTAGATCAGGTTGCATTGTCCTAAAGTTTTCAGAGATATTTTGGTGGAGATGCGTAGGTTTATCACAAAACTGTCCCTCTGTGTGATGATTGGCTAGTCCTATAAATATATACTATACATTGTGTTTATAACTATTTTATCCCTTTTTGTGTTCTTTTATTTCTCAAAGCCAAGCTCATATCATAAGCAGATGCATATAGCCTGGCCGTAACATGTAATGGTGTTGTCAATGCTTTGGGAAAGAAAGGTAGATCGAAAGAAGCCACAGGGCTTGTGGAGAAAATGCTAAATAGAGGAATTGTCACTGTACACTTGCTACAATGCTACATACAGGATATTAAGGATAGTAATACACATATACTGTGGAAGGGTGCAATGGAATGATAATGTGTTATAAGGCAAGAGCTTAAGAATGTATACAATCAGGTCATCATAATGAAGCTTACAACCTCCCCGCAAAAGAGATGCTCACACATGCCACATTGTGATGGTGAGCTTTCTTAATAGCTTGCAATTCAGCCATACAATGTGGCGTGCTGAATGTTTCAGAAAAAAAAAATTCCCGATTTAAAATTGTGCCCGAAAGTTGACAGTCAGCTGGCACCAGAGAAAAAAAAAACCAGCTGTTGGAAAGTTTATAGTTAAATTTGTAAAAATAGTCAAATAGGCCTTCTAAAACACGAAACATTAGATATTGATTTTTAACATGCGATGTATCCTGTATTTGTTTTCTACGGAGTAGATGTTTCAGGTTTAAAGAAATGTCAGAATTAGATGCATTCATTTTGTGTGGATGTAATGCCGTCCGCAATTCACCTACCTCAAACTGACATATTCATTGTTTTGTGTTCAGTTTGTAATATTTCGTGTTTCATGCTCTACCGCTGCACTTTTCGCAAAATTATTCACAACCAGCTAGACTAGTAGGTACCACCGGAAGGTTAATTAGCCGCCATGGAAGGGCTATTGAATAGTACACATGTTCGTGCTGATCAAGTTGATTAAACTGGCAATAGTACTCTGCGAACATTTGTTTAATTGTTTCAGCTGCCTGAAAAGGGTGCTCTACATTTGATTTTTTGCTGTCTTACTTGATGATTATCGAGGGTCTTTATTGTTCATGATGATCATCAAGAGTTATTATTGTGCATAATTATCTTTATAAGAGGTGGTGCGGCTATACTCACACAAGATCACACTGATCACAGGCAAGAACCAACTCAGTTTCTTCATTTTCAGCTGTGCAATGCCAATGTGAGAGGAGAAATGGTCAGCAGCGTCACATGCCGAGCACCACCAGGTTCGCTGCTTGGACGCAGCTGCCAGGAAATAGAAAACATTGCCTGCATTTGTGCCTGAGAGAAGAGAAGAGGAGAGTTAACTCCTTGCATGAATCGGATCATGTGTGGGGTGCAGTGCTGCTGCCTGTATCATTGCTAATGGAAGGCATCGAGCGAGCGCGTTGAATGGCGTGGTGGATGCGGCATGGGAGGGACACGTTAAGAGGTGGTTGGGAATGATCTCAGATCTGCTATCTCCTTGTGTTTTCGGGAGTTGAGTTTTTTTAGAGACTCAACTGAGACAGATCGGCGGCTTCCACTGCACTGCAACATCGAAGAACAAGCTCCGTAGATCGGATGCAATGGATTAGAAATCACTTCATGCTGAAAGACACGTTCGTTTCGGATAAACCACAACGACTAAGCAACCATCTTATAATTCTGAAACAAGAAAAGTAAGCTATTGACTTTTGACATGTTGATGATGTCTCCTGTATTTGTTGGCAAGATGTTTATGATTTGACAAAATGTTAGAACACGTTATTGGCGCCCGCGTTAAAACCTACAGCTGACGCGCTGACCGCGTCCTCTTCATCTTCCAGTCTTCAATCCACGAAAACCCTCTTCGCCGCCGCCGCCGGGACAACGCCTCCGTGTACACCGGCAGCAATGGCAGCGCCGCAGAGACCTAGGACGAGAACGGCATCAACGTGCATGCCGGACACGGCGCGGGGCACACACGTGTTCACGATCGCCTGTTACAGGGCGCACAAGGGCCTCGGCGTCGGAAATCTCCTACGATCTGCCACATTCGCCGTCGGTGGCTACGACTGGTGCGTCCTCTTCTACCCCGACGGGTCCAGTGCTGACTACAATGACTACATTTCAGTGTGTGTCGAGCTCCAGAGCAAGAAATCCGTGGTGAGGGCGCTCTACGACTTCTGGCTGACGAACAGGGCCACTGGGGAGTCGTCGTTGATCTTCTCCCGGCCGTCGTCCCTTCCGGCGTTCAACTCTGCCTCTGGCATCAACGGCCATGTCAGGGGTGCTCACACGTTCATGGATAGGGACCTCCTGGAGGCGTCGCCCTACCTGCAGGATGACTGCCTGGTGATTGAGTGCGACGTGACTGTCATCAAAGAGATACGGCCCGTGGCGGCCTGCAGGACGTCCGACGAGATCCAGGTGCCGCCGTCCGACTTTTCTAGCAGTCTTGCAAAACTGCTGGAGGGGAACAAGGGAACTGATCTGATCATCAAGGTCAATGGGGAGGTCTTCCACGCGCATAAGGTTGTGCTCGCAATGCGGTCGCCGGTCTTCGACGCAGAGCTCTACGGACCAATGGGGGACAGCGAGAAGCAGTGCATAGAGATCCAGGACATGCAACCCGCTGTTTTCCGAGCTCTTCTTCACTTCATGTACACGGATTCATTGCCTGCCATGGATGACCTCGACAGCGATGACAGTAAGGAGGTTATTAAGCACTTGCTCGTGGCTGCGGATAGGCATGCCATGGAAAGGATGAAGTTGATGTGTGAGAGCATCCTCTGCAAGAGTCTGGATGCTGACAGTGTCATCGCCACATTAGCTCTAGCAGACCAGCATCACTGCACCATGCTCAAAGATGCTTGCATTGAACATATCAAACTCTTCGCATAGGAGAAACAGAGATGATGTGTGGTGGCAATAGCAAGCAAAGAGTATGGTCACCTGGACAAGAGCATCCACTGCTGTCTTTATATTTTATACATATGCAGTTGATTTTTGAACATTTAGTTTGATTGTCATTTGAGACATATCCACCTTAACTTACATTGTTCTCCGGTTATCAGAGATATGTGTAGGTTTATCAGTGACTCTGTCCACCTTAGATCAGGTTGCATTGTCCTAAGTTTTCAGAGATTGTTTGGTGGAGATGAGTAGGTTTATCACAAAACAAGCCTCTGTGTGATGATTGGCTAGCTCTCTATAATGTATTTATCACTATTTCCCCCCGTTTTGTGCTCTTTTTATTTCTCAAAGCCAAGCCCATATTATGAGCAGATGCATATAGCCTAGCCGTAACATGTAGTGTTGTTGTCAGTGCTTTGGGAAAGACAGATAACTTGAAAGAAGCCACACGGCTTGTGGCGAAAATGCTTAATAAAGGAATTGGTACACTTACTACATACAGGGTATATAGGATGTGATACAGTTTCCGAGTGATACACAGATACTGTGGGAACGGTACAGTGGAAGGATAATACTCCCTCCGTTACAAAATGACGTCTCAAGATAGTTCAAATTTGCATGTATCTAGACATGATTTTGTTTGTAGATACATGCAAATTTGAGTTAGGTTGAGACATCCTTTTATGAACGGAGGGAGTATGTTATAAGACAAGAGCTTAGTGTTGTATACAATCAGGTCATCCAGAAGCTATGTGCATTAGGTAAACTTAATGAATCTTACAACCTCTTCGACAAAGATATGCTCACAAAGGTACCGAGAACTGCCTCAGAAAGAGATGCACACATATGCCACATTGTGATGGTGAGCTTTCTTAATAGAGGGCTTTCAATTCAGCCATAGAATGTGGCGTGCTGAATGTTTCGGAGAAATTTAATTCCTGATTTAAATATTGTCGGTTAGCTGGCACAAGAGGCCATGTTAAGATGTTTCAGATTTGATGAAATGTGAGAATGAGATGCATTACATTTGGAAACAGGGATGGTGGGGGTGTGGCGGAGGGAATCGGGGTTGGAGACAATGACAGAGCAGTTTGAGTGCGACCATGGCGAGGTGCGAGATGGGCTTGGCCCGCGTCGTATTTCTTCAGGTGCCGCTGACGCGAGTTGACGGGGAACCCCTATAGGACGCTTCACGCGTCGGAACCACGCGCAACACCTGAAGCGTTGCCCCACGTGTGCCGGTCCAGGCAGTTAGCTTTCCAGCTTCGGTTATCTTTTTTTCCATCTTTCGAATTTCAAAAGGTCCAGAAAAATTTAAAAAAACACTTATGTACCTTATTTAAATCTGAACCATTTGAAATAATGAATATTTTTTGAAAAATGAACCATTTCCAAGACTCAAACGTTTTCAAAATATGAACATATTTCGAAATCTGAACCATTCTAGAAACGAACAATTTTCAAAAATGAATATTTTCATAAATATCAAAATATTAATGGGCTTAAAAAAGAGCAAAATCGACCGCAAAACATAGTATAGAAAAAAACAGGTAAAAAAAACTTCTAGAAGCATCCAAAAACGGACCCATAAACAACCATAAGTATGCGAGAGGGTACGCGTCGGCACGTCTTTCCGACGCAGCGGGCGTCGGCTAGGGTTCACCCCATCTCTCAAAAAAAAAATTTGAACAATTTTCAAAAGTCAACAAATTTCGAACCTGAGTTTTTTCATATTTAAAATTCAAAAAAAAAATCAAAATTGAACTTTTTTAATTTGAATATTTTCCGAATTTGAATAATTTTGAAGTTTATTATTTTGAACGACTTTCAAAATTAAAAAAATCGACATTGGACTTTTTAAAATTTAAACAATTTTCGAATCTGAACATTTTTCGAATTTGAGTAATTTTTGAATATGGATATTTTAAAGAAATTTAAAGTCTGAATCTTTTCAAAATGTGAACAAGTTTTAAAATATGTATGTTTTCAGATCTGAGTAATTTTAAAAATTGAGTTTTTTTACTAGAATATATTTGAATTTAGAAAACATGTTCAAAATTGAACAGTTTTAAAAATCAAACATTTCCGAAAAACAAAAGGAACCATGAAATTCGGGAAAACATAACCAACAGAAAAAACCAGGCGGAAATACAAAATCGCAATCTATGTGCCAGGGCCCAGGGCCCAGGGCCATGTCTCCGGCTCTCCGCAGAGCCGTGTGCGGCGTGCGGTAACTGCCGACCTGGTTGTTAACTAGGATTCGCCCCATCCCCCATCTCTCTCGAAATGAAACGGAAGTGCTGCTTGGCTGGACCGGAAGTTCGGAAGACGTGGGCCGAACATGGATATGGGGCCGGATATAACGAACGTCGAGCCCATGCTAGAGTCCCAACCTCTCTTCTCGTTGAGACGTTGACCTCCCCCACCATCTCTCGAACCCGCCTCATCCATCCCCACCGAAGCGATCGCCGACTGTTCGACCAAGTTTCTAGCGCGGGCCGGCGTCAATGGGGTCATCGCCCAACGTATAAAGCGGAGTGCCAAAGGTATACGCCGCGGGTTCGTTCGCCGGAGCTTTGACGCCCAAAGGTATGGCTTGTTTTGCTCGGCTCCTCAATTTTGAGTGGTTCTGGCTGTCCGATCGACGCCCTCACACGGTGTTCGATGGAATGCCAAGCCGGGAGCTCGATGTTGTCTGGGTCTTTGGTCCGTTGGACGGCTGCTATGACGAATTCATATTGTGTGACATTGTTAAGAATCATCATGCGCGAGCTGATGTATACTACTGTAGTGTATTTGCGTGTTACTTTCCTATGTTTGTGTTGTGATCTTGTGGTGTTCTCACTTCTGTATGTATGGTTAACAAATGTTTACTCCTCTCAGTACTGAAGATTGGTCCATCGTCTCCTTTTGATACTGATGGAGCAGGACCACTCTGCTCTAAAGAAAATGAGAGTGGACGATGCAGTGGATTCTGTGATGAGCGAAGTGCCTGCCATCGCACCAAGTTTGAATCAGCAGTTGTTCTGGAGCCAGTGGCAGCTTCTGGACTCCATTCTTCCCACCGGGGGTTTCGCGCATTCCTGTGGCCTGGAAGCAGCTATGCAATCACGCCTAGTAAACAACCCGGAGGACCTGAGGTTATTTCTCATCCAGGCCTTGGAGAACGTTGGCAGCCTGCTGCTTCCATTCGTGTACTGCGCCAGCAAGTCTCCTGATGCCGCGACATGGGTCAGGCTAGATCAGCTGCTGGAAGCTACTTTGACGAACGAAGTCGGCAGGAAGGCGTCGACGTCGCAAGGCTCGGCTCTGTTGAGAGTGGCCGCGTCTGTCTTCACTGAGATTCAGTCGCTGCAGGATCTCAGAAAGACAGTCCTCGGCTCCACGGGCATGTCGTTTCACCACGCGCCGATATTCGGGTTGGTATGCGGGCTGGTTGGATTCGACAGCGAGACAACGCAGCGGGCTTACATGTTCGTGACAATGAGGGACGTGATCTCGGCGGCGACGAGGCTCAATCTGATCGGACCGCTTGCTGCTTCGGTGCTGCAGCACCAGGTTGCGCCAGATGCTGAAAGGATGGTGCAGAAGTGGAAGGACCGTGATGTCTCTGAAGCATCACAGACCGCTCCGCTGCTTGACGCGTTGCAGGGTTGCCATGCTTACATGTTCTCTAGGCTGTTTTGCTCCTGACATGGAGGTGCACTTCCATATCTTCTCTGTCTCTTTGTGCATAGTCTTATCATACACTGCAAAGGGTTTGATTCTATGATACATGTAATACATGAACCATTCAAGGCTACAAATTATTATGATGTGGGATGCCATTGAAACAGTATCTTTTGATTTCCTGAATAAGTCAGTTAAACGATTCATAGAGATGTGTTACTCTGTATAGAGCATCTTCTTTATAACATGGCATATGGTTGATTATGACTTTGTGCAATGCAATTGAACATTCATCTGGGTGATTTATTCCAACAATAAAATGATAAGCAGAAGCAATTGAGCAGTTCATTCAGTTGTCCTCTGATGAGGAGATACTATAATAAAAACAGAGAATTTGCAGGCCCATTTTGTGCCATACTGCCATTCAAAGTCGCCAAAAACAAGATGATGCGTGATACACCCAGTTATGTCTATTCTTCGGCCTTTCCTCTGCATATTTCAGGTGGTGTAAATTCTGCCCACAGTTTTACCTCGGAGAAGTACAGGACCACTGGCTTTGGCTAAAGAAAAATTGCATCAGAAGATTACAAGCATCCCAAAGACAGATACCGGGATTTGATCCTTCTTTTATTTTACTTGCAAGCAAGATAGTACAACAATGTCAACAGTAAGTACAGTATGTTCATGAGCGTGAGCCCTCTCTAACCATCTATTACATTCATCATACATAGGATACATCTTTGTTCAACTTCACCAATTATAACATCGATATAATTGTGCGTCGCATATTACAATGATCATCGTTTTCTTCTGCTCCATAATACTATTCGCTCCAGCTCCAGATTCTATCCTAAGATTGCTGAGCTACAGCAGATTGCTTTGCTTCAAGGGATTTCTCATAGTCCTCAATGGACTTGAACAGCTCGGAGAAGTTGCCCTTGCCAAACCCGCCGCAGCCACCCTTCTGGTACTCTTGCCCGATCTCGTCCTTCTCCATACATCCGATTCTTTGAATCATCTCCAGGAAAAATGTTGGCCTGAACAAAATGGCTGATGCAGTTAGATTTGGGATCACAGAGCGGACATAAAGATAGCAACTAGAGTTCTGAACCTCAAGTTACTGGATGCATCATAGCATAAATACCACCTCCTGGACCTAATGGTGTGACAATAACTGTATATGCTCTTGTATGCCACGAATTGGGAACTGGAATTGGCTTTCCACTATGCACAGGGAGCTTTATTATTACCCTTTTAGTTGTCACAATCTTCATAAAGATGCATCATGCATGAATGCTCTAAAAAGAGTTTCAGTAGGATCACAGCACTCACTATCCTGAACCTAAGGTCTGATACCTTTCTGCATCATGAAATGTATAGAATTTGGCAAGTGCAGAAGCTGAAAAGATTGTCTCTTTACCTGTCCCCTACTGGCTTGGTGAAGATTTGGAGCAGCACTCCTTGGTCATCCCTGTCGACGAGCACCCCCAGCTCCTGGCATTCCTTGATCTGCTCCTCCGAGAGCACATCCCCTGCGATGCGCCGCACGCCTTCGTAGTACTTTGGCTGCGGTGGGTCCATGAACTCGAAGCCGCCCATGGCTGAGCGCGCCCGCATCTCCCTGAGCGTCCTGAGCACGTCGCTGCTGGCGAGCGCGATGTGCTGCACGCCAGGCCCGCCGTGGTAGTCGAGGTAGGTCTGTATCTGGCTGCGGCGCTTGGTGCCGTGCACGGGCTCGTTGAGCGGCAGCAGCACGGCCTCGGAGTTGTTGGCGAGCACGACGGAGTTGAGCCCGCTCTCGGTGGTGCCGACGTCCTCGGCGGTGAACTCGGCGAACTCGTGGAAGCCCAGGAAGCCCTTGATGTAGGCGATGACGGGGCCCATCTCCGGGACGTTGCCGACGACGTGGTCGAACCGCGTGAGGCCGTAGTCGGCGGCGCCGGGCCGGCTCACGGCCTCGAACCCCGGCAGGAAGGGTGCGTCGTCGCCGTCCGGGTGGCTGACGAAGCGGAGCACGACGTCGCCGTAGAGCTCGACCTCGGCGAGGCCGAAGCCGCGGCCGAGGTCGGCGGGGTGGAAGGCCGGGCGCGCGCCGGCGGCCACGCTGGCGCGGAAGGCCTCGGCGGCGTCGGCGACGCGGACCGCGACGGAGCGCACCGCGAGGCCGTGGGCGGCGGAGAAGACCCTAGCGGCGTCCGCGGAGAAGGAGGGGATGGTGGCCGTGGCCTCTGCGGCGGCGGCGTCCTGGGTTGCGGCGCGTAGGGGGCGGTGAAGAGGAAGGCGAGCGCGCCCGAGCGGAGCAGGAGGGAGGCGTGCGCGGAGTTCCCCGTGGAGAGGTCAGAGCGGGCGACGAGCGGCGCGCCGAGCGCGAAGGAGAAGCGGCCGGCGGCGGAGGCGGCGTCGGCGCACCAGAACTCGACGTGGTGGAAGGCGAGCACGGGGAAGCGGTCGCTGCGCGGGTTGACGCGGACCACCCGGGGGAAGCGTCGCGGCGCGTGCTCCGGCGTCACGGCGGCGGCGCCGGTTGTGGTGGCGGTGGTGGGCGGCATGGTGTGTCGGCTTCTTGGCCGCGTGTCCTTGGAAGGAAGTAGTAGTGGCTCGGGGTATGGGAGAAGTGGGGATAATAAAGGGAGGCGATGGCGCCACGTGGGCGCGGGGTTTTGTGGTGGCGGGTGGGATTTGTCTTTTGGTTTGGTTTGGTGTGGGTGTGGTGATGTGATGCAGTAATGCTACACCTACGGGATTTTCTTAAGGAACGAGCGCTACGCGCTGACGTGGGATGCTACGTGGAACTCGCTAGATTGGGGGAAAAAAAATCCAAATTCTCCATATCCCTTCTCTCCCAGGCGACGGGTCGATGGCAGCGCTAGGGCAAGGCCTCCGGTGGTACTCAGTCAGAATGGAGTACTGGAGTTGGGCAAAAGGGAGTTCGATTCCTGGCCGGTCACCATCGATGATTTGGTCCTGGATTGTCCTTCTACTCCTCAGTGTTGTTACCTCGCTCTGCACCGCGGCGATTGTCAGGATGGTAATCTCCGGCTGCCGGCCATCTCTACCTTCTCGACAACCGGAAACTACACTGACGGCAGCTAATATATGAAGAACCTAGACCAACTCCTCGTCGGCCTCCCTGCGGACGCCGGCAGCAACGAGTGGTTCTACAACGGCACGCCGGGGCGCCAGGACGCCTGACCAGGTCGCCGGCGCTCCTGCAGGGATCACGGCAGTGTGCCCCGAAAGCCGGATTGTGCATATGGTGTTCGAGAGTTCGGTTCTCCAGTACTCGTCGGCGCCACCTTCGCTGGGACCGTCGGCCGACCTCGACTGTCTTCGTCGTGATGGAGCACGTCGTCGACCGCACCGTCTCGGAGAGTTGGAGGATCTCACGGGAGAATTGCCAATTGGGCTACCCTCAGCCCGTCGCGTAGGAGAGAATTGAAGGGGAATTGGAGATTTTTTTGCACTTTCCAATCTAGCGGTTTCCACGTAGTTTCACACGTCAGCGCGTAGGGCATGTTCCGTAAGAAAATCCCGTAGGTGTAGCATTACTCGATGTGATGTGGGGGCTGGAGCTTGTGAAGGGGATGAGTTGCTGACTCGTCTAGCCGTCCCTCTAGGGAAAGTACAAACGCCTTTGTTCATCAGAGCTAGAAATGTTGTGACAAAATTGTAAGGTTCGAATTTTTTTGGGATTTTTCGTAAGTCTCTGTTAGCTAATGTTATCAAAATGTTCAGCGGATCTTTTTGCTGCATCCAAAAGAGAAGCTGATGGCCAAAATTATTTTTGACGTTTCCCTCTGCTATCATACACCTTGTAGTCATTCGGAGGCCTCCTTTGATTCTTAGGGTAGGAATAGTAAGAGAATAGGTATTGTGTAGGATTGACTTGCCATGTCCCGTGGAATCCTATAGGAATAGGAACTCTCAAAGGATTTTTTACATGAGGTTCAAACTCATGTTAGATTTCCTATGAAAATGCACTACATAATTCTTACAGGAATAGTTCCCACAGGATACAATCCTATGAATCAAACACATCCAAAAGGGAAAAATTCACGGGATACAAATCCTTCAAAATTTCTTAGGGAATCGTGTGAATCAAAGGAGGCCTGAAGGGTATATAGGGTCTGTTTGTTTGGCTGCAGCTTTGAGAAGCAGCTGTAGCTTTTGAGCTGTGGAAAAGCAGCTGTGAGAAGCAGCTGTTGGAAGCAGAGATTTGATGTTTGGCAGGAGTGCTGTTGGCAGCTGTAGCTGTTGGTTTTCTGTGTGAAATGTCTGGAATGCCCCTGAGTGCTGAAGATGTTATATAAGTGCCGATTTGAAGCGAAACAATTGTTTTTTGTCTTATTTAATTCATTAATACGATGTTTAGATAGCTAAATCATCTTAGTTTATCTATTTATATGTAATAACTGGAACACATATTTATCCAAATATAGAGCATTACATTTATCCAAAAAATCATAACACTTCACATATATCCAAATAAATGTAAACACATAATTATTATTAATGATAGTGTTTAAGAGTTGAATTTACCAACTTTAATTATCTTTTACCCAAATAAATGTAAACAAAATTTAATCAAAATACTTGATTAAATATTGGTAAAAAATTATTCTAAAGTATATTACAGGGGTGGAGTTACAACATATAAAAAGATTCTAGAGAGAACGAAAATTACAGCACAGTCCTCAAACTTTACATAAAGGACCCTAAACATAAAAAGAAATTTGCAATTCGGTCCTTCTTCTCCACCGGACCGTGCAGACGGCGGTGATGCAGGGGCGGCCGATTGCAGGGCGCCGCCGGTTGCAGGGGAGCGGTCGGAGCAGCCGACGGGGACGAGGGAGGGGGAGCAGGAGGTCGTGGCGGCCGACGGTAACCAGAGCGACCAGTGGTAGCACGAGGGCGGCGGCGGCCGAGGCAGGGCAAGGCGGCGGCGCTCGAGGAGTGGCGATGCGGCTGGATTGGCGATGCGGCTGGATTGGAGGACGGAGGAGCTAGCGGCGGGGACGCGGCTGGAGGGGATGAGCACGGAGGAGTGGGGATGCGGCTGGAGGGGATGAGCTAGCGGCGGGGACGCGGCTGGAGGGTGAGCACGGAGGAGTGGGGATACGGCTGGAGGGGATGAGCTAGCGGCGGGGACGCGGCCGACGGCGACGATACAGGGCGAGGAGACACAGCGGACGAGGCAGCGCGAGGCGGCAGCGCCGGATCGAGGAGCTCCAGTCGTCGGGGCCGACGGCGACGAGACAGGGCGAGGAGAAGGCGGATGCCGAAGCAGGGCGAGACGACGGCGGATCCAGGAGCTCCATTGTCCGGCGGCTGACGGGGACGAGACGGGGCGAGGAGAAGGCGGCAGGAGGAGCTCCTGTCTCCGGCGACCGACGGGGAGGTGGGCTACTGGTCCTGGTCGGGACTCGGGGCATACCGCTTCGGGAAGGTTGGGTTGCGGGTACCGGCGTGGAATGGCATTTTTTCCTGTGAAAATGCTGAAGTGGGATGGGTAGTTTGGTCCAGAGCAAGTGGGGAATCTGAAAAAAGCTCGGGAAGCTGCTCTCACCCTGCTTCCGCTCTCGCCAGCGCGTTCAGTGCATTTCCCGACCGCGCTTCTCAGCCGCGCTTTCCTACCGATGAGTGTTTGTTTCAGCTTCCGCTTTTCCATCCGAAAAGCTGAAGCGGAAGCGCTACCAAACAGCCCCATAGCCCTCCTTCCCGCCGTTTCGAGATCACGTGTAACAAAGAACTATTTTTTTTTAAAGAAAACTAACTGATCGAGTTGAACAGATAGACATAAGAAAACCGTGACAGATAGTATATTTTACGTAGCTGACTAAGCAACACCTGATATCAACTGCATTAATTTACTTAAAGATAAAGAAAACTGCATTCGTTATTTTTCTATGGAGCTGGCATTCGCCTGAACGTACTCTACCTGGTTACCATCCGAAGGAGATCTGAACGTACAGAGCACTGCTTCTCTCCTCAAGAGCAGTGGCGTTTTCGGCTTGTCCTTCGGCGTTCCAACCCAGTCAGCAGCTGGATGGTCCAGACTCCAGAGGATATGCATTGCATCCGGGCTTGCTGATGGCTACAAATTAATTGTTTGACTAGTCTTTTTTTTTGTCTGTTCACGGACAGTCTCGCGACGTCTCCGATCACCGATTCACCATCCAGCTGCCGCTGCTGGTAGTACAAGTGTAGCATGTGTTTGGTTGCTTCCGGCATTTTGCTTTGCCAAAGGCTTCGTGGCGCGCAGATGAGAAATTTTGGGTAACCAATTTTGTTTGCTACTCACTCCGATTTTAATATAAGCATTATTAACTTTATTTTATTTATACGTATCTTAATATATTTAGTGTGTTGATTCACTTATTTTAGTCCAAATTAAAATGGTTAAAAACATTTTAATATTTGTAACGGATGGAGTACTGTGCATGGTACTATAAACGAATAGGTGTGTTACGTGCATAACAAAGATTTTTTTGAAGAAATTATAAAGATCACTCACATTATAATACCACAAAGATTTATTTAATGTTATTATGTGTGCAAAGTAATATATCAATATTCAAATATACACATACTATTTTTTTCATACATGTACATGAGTTTATATTGTCCAAACTCAACAAAACATTCAATTACATGGTTTATACATCCAAACATGAATTGGAATTGTGTGCTACCCTTGATTCAAACCGTAAATTCCATTCACAACCAAAAAAAACAAAATTTGAATTGGAGACCAATTCCTTTTCATCTTGAAAATGAATTCGCAGTCCAATTCAATTCCAAGCAACATTTTCTACGTCTAAACACATCATAACAGATTTTTGACCCAGTTAGGTTAGCTTAGTTGGGCTTTGGATCAAGGTGTTAGCTCTATATAGTAGCTAGGTGATGAGCTAACTGCAGGTGATGTTGGATTGTGTGCCGCCAGGTCAAAAGGACAAGTTGCGGGAGAGCCGCGTCCATGACTTGAAGACGTACTGCATGGATGGCGAGGCTGAAGTGTACAATACCGCTGCCCAGAATGACCTGCATTCTGACAATTGTTCCACCGATCCTAGGACACGTGATGTTTATCTTTGTTTAAGCTCTCTTCTACAATTCATATAATGTTCTTCTAGTCTAATGTTGATATATTGTTGAACAAGGAGGGGGCCCTTGCCCCCCTCCCTCCCAACACCCCGAGTTTTTTCATGAATAGCTTAGAGTCTCTATGCATGTAAGACCAACATATATTTAGTGCGGCTCAAACTTTTTCAAACATATATGTGGGGTGGACATAAGATGGTTCATTGCCATTTTTAATTTGGATACATATAATTTCACAAAAAAAACTCTAATACAATAGGACCAAAATCGCGAACGAAAATCTGTGTGTGTGGGTGGGGGGGGGGGGGGGGGGGGGGGGGGGGGGGGGGG
>CAMZMU010000062.1:18666246-18753887 GCA_947311845.1 Poa pratensis
AAGGGCAGTTACCGCACGCGGCTATAAGTAGGGCCCCACGGGCAACTTCGCCATTCTTCCTCCTTCACTCGCCATCTCGCCTCCATCGCCACCAGTGCCGCCGCTTCCGGTTGAGAAGAAACACGTTCCCGCCGCCGCCGACGAGCAGCTCCTTTCGCGCGCCACCCCCCGCGTCACCGGCGCCGCCCTTCAGCACCTCGTTTTCACGGTATGTACTCCCTTTCTTGATACCCTAGGCATTGCCCTAGGTTTCTTCCTCTTTGCGCTTTGGTTCTTCATATGTTCTTGAATAAAACTCTATTTACCTCCTCCGGTAGATCTTACTTGCATACTTTTTTGGGTAGTAACGAGTTTCATACCTCGGATGAGTTCGCCTAGCATAATGTGCCTCTATATACATTAGATAGCCGTCCAACTCCTCCTGAGTTAGCCAGATATAGCCTTAGATTCCAGATTACTTTTTCTTTTGCTAAACTTCTGTGCACTCTTCTGCAGATTGATTCTGCCGAGATGTCTCCTCCTGAGACTTCGGAACAAACCGAGGTTCCAGACCTCGAACTGGAGGTCGGAGAACGAGCCGGCTGGGAAGGTTCGGATGTAACTCCGGACGAAATCCAGTGGCTCAGGGCGACTCGGCGGATTCCCGCCGGGGTGTAGAGTGTCGCCTGCCAGAGGGCGAACTCGAGCCTCAAGTCAAGGAAGGGGAACGGGTGGTCTTCGTCGCGCACTTCCAGCGCGGCTTCGGACTGCCCGTTAGTGATTTCTTCCGGAGCTTCCTCGACAAGTTCGACTCCAGGTTCATCACCTCCCCGCCAACGCCATCACCACTCTCTCCTGCATCGTTTCCTTCTCTGAGGGATACCTCGGCCTCAAAGCCACGGTAGACCTCTTTTCTCGCTACTTCCAACTTAAGCGGCAAGTGATCCCGGATCCGAAAAACAAGGATCTGCCCAAGCTACTAACCGCCTGCGGAGCAGCCATCGTAGCTCCTCGCCGAAACTCCATCTTCCCACGTATCGCTACTCCGGACACCGTTCGCAAGTGGCTCCGGACGTGGTTTTACGTGAAGAACTCCGGCGAAGAGGACTTCCTCAATCTGCCGCGTTTAACCTCAGCCCTCCTACAGAACCGCTCAACTGGGACTACACTCCCCTCTCCCAGCGAAATCAAGTCCATCCATGGGTATGTTGCGAAATGGCAGGACCCGGAGGACCCTGCGAACGACGGGAAAGTCCTGACGGCTGACGATCTGGCCTGCACATTCGTGAAGCGCAGGGTCTCCCCTCTCCAGGCGAGGACTCACAAGATCTGCCACATGAGCGGTCTTTATGATCCAACCCGCCATACGCACGTTGCACTGGACAACGCCGCGGTAGCTCGGCGAGTCCGAGCTATCACCAAGTCCAAGATCTGACGCTTGGACATGGGGAAGGGAACCCCACTACAGGACCAAGCCACCAAAACAGGTACGCTGTTCCGACGTTTTCTTCGGTACTCCTTTACCACCGAGGTCTTGCACCTACGTTCATCTTGTAATTTTCTTCCTAACTCCTTTTCATATGTCTGCCATATAGCTGTTCTCCCGCCAGACCGCCGAGGATGGAGTCCATCCTGCGGACCACTTCGGCAAGGATCTTCCTGTCGAGGACCCACCATCCAACGTGGACCCTGACAACGAGGATTACATGCCCATTGCCTCGGCCCGCGTCACCACCGCGGGTAAGCCTCAAGCACAAGCTTCAGTTCAAGAGATTTCGGATGACGAGGAGGGATTTCTCGTCATGGAACCAATAAACGCGGTACCTATCTCCTGCCTTCCTCACCTTCCGAACTTTACTCCAGCAACCAGCCGGAAACGCGCTGGTGCCGCAACTTCGGCCGCCGAACCATCCGCCACTGGAGCCTCCGGACCCACTGCGGCTCCGGTCAAGAGACGTCGGCTGAAGAAGTCCGGAAATCCTCCTCATGCCCGAGGGGGCAAGAGTTTCCTACTTCGGATGGGTAATGCTTTGCTTCTATAGCCAACAGTTTGTTGCTTAAACTTATACCTCGGTATTAACACTTAACCATCTTCCCTTCGTTGCAGTGACCCCATAGACGTGGATCAGGAGGTATCCTCCATGACTGCACCCGTTGGTGCCTCTGAAGCCACGACCACCCCGACGAACTCTCGCCCCGATCTCCTCCACCGAGGTCTGGCCCGGCCTTGGAGAAATCTGCCCCACCGAGGTCAGACTTCTCCGCGTCCTCAAAACGGTGCGGGGACCAATCGCGCCAGAACTCCGGCTACCGCCTTGCCGGAGCCTCGACTCTCCCCCCGCAGCCAGACTGCCCGCAAACCAAACAGCAGAAGCTTCAGCAGAAGCAACAGCCCAAGCAGCAGCCCAAGCAACAGCCCCAAAAACCAGTTCGCCAGACTACCTTGCCGTTGGAGAAAGGCAAGGAGAAAGAGAAAGAGACGGTGAAGTCTAAGGTCACCCCCAAACCAACATCTGGGTCTGGCACCCTGACTATCTCTTCTCCTTCAAGGATGCACCGAGGTCTCCTCCCCCGGTGACACGCCGAATTCCTCCATTCGCCGCACCCGTTGATGAGACTGCTCCTCCGGCCGAAGAATATGCTCGGAGGCATCTCTATATTGGATAACCGGCCTGCTTCAAGCTCCGAGGCTGCTTTGGCCTTGGAGGCCTCGGTTAGGGGCATCGAGCAGGGCGGACCGTGGGGATATCCTCCTCTGCGCACTGACAGTGACCAGAGCCTCGGCTCCTTGGAACACTACAATGCAGACTGGAATTCTGCAGACGAGGTCTCCTCGGCCTCCCTAGCTGCTCCGGTGGCTGAGCATCCTGCGGGAAACAGCGCCTGCGGCCGAAGCGTACACGACCTACAAGTCGCTGCCCTGCGTGCTGCTCAAAACATCGACGTAAGTCCTATTCTCTTTACTTTCATGCAGTATCTCATCTAATATCCACCATTCCCAGTCCCCGAGATTCGAGGTAAACTATTGACGCTCCGCCGGAGTTAAAATTGTTTGGCTTGAATCTCAACTTTCAATTTTCATCCGACGTATCCAAACCATTTTACCTTACTTTCATGCACCTCGGGTACGAGTCCCCGAGACTCCTGTCGAGGCATACCCCGGCAACATTTTCCCAATGATTTGACTCCGAGTCCCCGAGACTCTTGTCGAGGTATAGCCTTTCTAACCGAGCTATGTTTTTCTTCCTTGCAGAATACTATGAACGTCCGCACGGACATCTTTCATACCCTCTGTTTGACCACAAGAAACTCCACGACGAGCACAAGGCCGTCCTTGCAGAAAAGAACTCTTTGGAGAAGCTACAAGAGAAAGCCGAAGTAGCTCGTCTGGTAAAGGAACTGAAGCGCATCACTGAGCTGCGGACGTCGGAAAAAGAGCAGCTGCAGGCGGAAAAGGCCAGTGTTGTTGAAACAGAGAAGAAACTTCGGGAGGATGCCGCCAAGGAACATGAGAATGCGCTCCAGTTAGCCGAGGCCCGCGCCACCTCGGCCACCGAGGCTTATGAAGCCCTTCAAGCTTCGGTTAACCAGCTCCTCCCGACGCTGGAACGCATCAACAAGAAATGGACGGTAAGCTTCTTGCCCCCCTTATCCTTGCTTTGTCCTCAACAGTACTGGCTCTTTGCCGAACTGTTTCTTTCATTATTAACAGGCTATCCTTCTGCAGAGCACTTCACCTACACCCAAATCTCGGCTCGCAATATCACTGATCAGCACAGGAAGAGGCGTAACGAGACGAACCCCGTCTGGACCATTGAGGACCACATCGTGGCCATCAAAGCTCGGATCCATCCCTTGAAAACCATTGGGTCCGAACTCCTCGATGCAGGTGTGTCTGCTTTCCGAGCCTTGTGGCCTCTTGCCGATGCTCCCAATACTACGCCTGAGCTCGCCGCCAAGCTTCGTGAAGCCGAACAAAGACCGAGAGTGGCGCTCTCATCCTCGGCGCGCTGGAGCTGATGCCGCTCTCAAATTCATCATGACTTGGTGCGAGAAGATCGACCTCGAAAAGATGGACACTCTTCGCCGAGGCTCGCCCTGGTCCACGGACCCAATTCTCATCCAGCGCGCGAAAAGATGGCTGCCTTCTTCGCTGGATATGCCAACACCAAGAACTTGAGCGAGGGAGACACCTACTCCGACGCCGAAGATGACGAGCCAGAGGAGGAATACGAAACAGAATCCGACGTCGAAGCCGAGCAAGGTGACGATGGTGACACCCGCGAAGCAGAAACCGAGGCTTCTCCACAACCTGGTGCCGAGGTTACTGCCGACGTTGCCAGCACCTCCCAGGCTACCTCGGCTCCGGACGAAATCCCTGCTGCATCGGCTGCCGACGTAATTCCTGATGCCTCGACCTGAACTTATGCTTGGCCAAAAAACTTCATTAAATCCCCGGTATGCCGGGACGCAGATGTAATCAAACTTAAGTAGTTCCTTTTGCTACCTCTGTTACTATCATGCTTATCGAACCATGCTTTTCTAAGCTTTACGTCGAATCCTTTTGAATGATTGCTCGAGTTTACTTTCGTGTTTACTATATTTGGCATTCTTTGCTCTTGTCTGCCTTTTAGGCGTTGCCAGTCGAGTCACAAGATTGTTGTTCATAGCATACAGTACTTGGTAAATTCCGAGGTATGTTTCAAAGTCATCCGACATAAACGAAAGGTAAAGACAGGGGTTAGTAAACGACACATGCCGAACTAATTTTGGACCGAGTCCCCGAGTTCATTTTCATGTCTCCCACGTTTTTTCCTCTTTGCTCTTGACTACCTTTTAGGCAGATGCCAGTCGAGTCACAAGATTAGTTTCATAGCACACATTACTTGAAGTTTGAGACGAGGTTCAAAATAGTTCGGCATATGAACGAAACTGACAAACAGAGATAAAACATAAGCACAAGAGCGAGGCAGTCCCCGAGCTTTAACCTCGGAGTGCCGACATTTTTATTAAGGATTAACCGAGGTACATACATTGCGCCTTTCATGAGTAGAAAGGTCGGAGTAGAGCTACGTTCCATGGTCGCCTGACCTCTGACCCGGGGTTGTCCAGCCCATCTTCCCTTGGTTCCTGCGCATCTATAAGATAGTAGGAATCATTGAGCAGAGCTCGGCTCACAACGAACGGTCCCTCCCATGGAGGTGACAACTTGTGCCGGCCTTTCTTGCGCTGCACCAACCTCAGCACCAAATCTCCCTCGTGAAACACACGAGGGTTGATACTCCGGCTATGATAACGTCGGAGACCTTGCTGGTAAATTGCTGACCGAGATGAGGCCAATTCTCTCGCTTCCTCAAGCAGATCTACTGCATCCTCCCGAGCCTCTTTTGCCTCGGCTTCAGTGTACATTGCCACTCTGGGCGCATCATATTCGATGTCAGTGGGTAGCATAGCTTCTGCCCCATAGACCATAAAAAATGGCGTATAGCCAGTGATCGATTTGGCGTGGTCCTTAGACCCCACAGTACTGCTGGTATCTCATCTATCCAACACCCCGGCGTTTTCAGCAGTGGTTCAATGAGCCGAGCCTTGATGCCGGCCAACACTAGAGCATTTGATCTTTCCACTGTCCATTAGACTCCGGGTGTGCCACCGAGGCTATGTCCAGCCGGATTCCCTTGTTCATGCAAAACCGAGCGAACTCTCCAACAGCAAAGTTAGTGCCGTTGTCCGAGATAATGCTATGGGGGTAGCCATATCGCAGAATAATCTCCTTCAAGAAAGTCACTGCTGAATGACCATCCAACTTCCGGATTGGTTTCACCTCGATCCACTTGGTGAACTTGTCCACCATCACCAATATGTGTGTCATGTTACCTCGGGCTGGTTTGAACTCTCCCACCATATCCAAACACCATACCGCAAACGGCCAAGTGATAGGAATTGTTTTGAGCGCCGAAGCTGGCATATGCGTTTGCTTGGCAAACCTTTGGCATCCTTCACATCTCCGGACTATGGCCTCTGCATCAGCAAGAGCAGTGGGCCAATAGAACCCATGCCTAAACACCTTGGCCACCAGAGCTCTTGTGCTGCAATGATGACCACATTCTCCTTGGTGGATCTCCAAAAGCATCTCCTTGCCTTCAGCTGGCTCAACACACCGTTGCAACACCTCGGTTACGCTTCTTTTATAGAGCTCCTTGTTGATGATGGTGTACGCCTTGGCCCTCCTTTGAATCCTCCTAGCCTCGGTTGTGTCACTTGGCGTGCTTCCCTCCGTTATGAACTTCATAATTTGCTCCGCCCACTCCGGCACCGGGTGCAAAGGAAAAAGTTCCTCATCCACCTCCATTGGCTCGGCCACCATAATCTCCTCCATTATTTCCTCCACCATCCTGCGACCAGTCCCCGAGTCTGGATGAGCAGTCCCCGAGGTTTGGTGTGCAGTCCCCGAGCTCTGCCACGCAGTCCCCGGGTCCGACCAAACGCATCCGACGTCTACCTCCATTGGAACAGGTCCGGGCTCTTGCTCCGCCGGGATGAAAATAGATTCGGATTCAGGAGAAGGTTTGATTGAAGGAGTTCTCAAGTGATTCAGGGCTACCCCTGGTGGTACTGCCTCTTTGATGAACCGAGCTTTGACAACACGTCGGCAGCATCATTTTCTGCCCGAGGTATATGCCTGTACTCACACCCTTCAAAGAACCCGGATATCTTTTGCACATGGAACCGATATAACGCCATGTTGGCATCCAGAGCATCCCAAGTTCCAGAAGATTGTTGCACCACCAGGTCGGAATCGCCGAAGCACTCTACACGCCGGATACCGATCTCCTTTGCCACCTTGAGGCCATGGATTAAGGCCTCATACTCCGCCACATTGTTTGATGCTGAGAAATGAATCTGCAGCACGTACTTCAGCTGATCTTGCTTTGGCGAGGTGAGGACTATTCCAGCCCCCAGCCCGATCTTTGTTTTGGACCCATCAAAATGCATTTTCCAATAATTATAGTCCGGCCTGGGTGGCTCATACTGCATCTCGGCCCAATCACAAAAGAAGTCCGGCAACGCCTGGGATTTAATTGCGTCTCTTCTCTCATAATGTGGTGCATATGGAGACACCTCAATCGCCCATTTGGCAACTCGGCCAGTTGCATCTTTGCACCCGATGATCTCCGAGATTGGAGCTTCGCACACCACCGTCATGGGATGCTCCTGGAAATAATGCTTCAACTTCTTGACCGCCAGGTAAACACCATACGTCATCTTCTGGTAGTGAGGATAGTTCTGCTTCGAGGTAGAGATCACCTCGCTCAAGTAATACACGGTCTCTGCACCGACCTGCCACCTTCTTCGCGCTCCACCACCACTGCCACACTTACAACTCGGTTTGTGGCCGCAATGTAAAGTAACATCGGCTCATTGTGCAATGGTGACGCTAACACCGGGGCAGTGGACAACATCTTTTTCAGCTCACCAAACGCCACGTCGGCCTGCGGGGTCCATGTAAACCCGGTACTTTTCTTCATGAGCTGGTACAAAGGTAAGGCTTTTTCTCCTAGCCGAGCTACAAATCGGCTCAACGAGGCTAGGCACCCTGTGAACTTCTGCACATCTTTCAAACACTTCGGTAACTTCATGCTCTCAATAGCTCGGATTTTGGCCGGGTTAACCTCGATACCTCGGCTAGACACCAGGAATCCGAGCAACTTTCCAGCCGGGACACCAAAGGTGCACTTGTCCGGGTTAAGCTTCAACCGATACTTTCTCAAATTCACAAATGTCTCCTCGAGATCCTCGAGGAGAGTATGTTTCTCCTTAGTTTTGATGACAATATCGTCGACATACACTTGCACATTTTTGCCCATCTGAGAGTGCAGGCATTTCTGCATACACCTCTGATAAGTTGCCCCGGCATTTCTCAGACCAAAACACATGACACGATAGCAATACGCCCCATACGGGGTAATAAAAGCAGTCTTTATTTGATCCTTTGGGTTCAGTGGTATCTGGTGAAAACCAGAGTACGCATCGATAAAAGATAACAGTTCACAACCAGCAGTGGAATCGATCACTTGATCAATCCGAGGTAATGGAAACGGATCTTTTGGGCACGCCTTGTTGAGGTTAGTGAAGTCAATGCACATGCGCCACACCTTGACCACGGCTGGCTCGTCTTTCTTCTTTTCCACCAAGACCGGATTGGATATCCAGTCCGGATGCAGTACCTCCATTATGAACCCGGCTGCAAGCAACTTAGCCAGCTCGTCCAGCACCACTTGTCTCCGGTCGTCTGAGAGACGACGGGTCGGTTGCCTCACCGGTTTCACCTCTGGCCTAACAAATAAAGAGTGCTCTGCCAACTCCCTCGGAACACCTGGCAGGTCCTTAGCCGACCATGCAAAGATATCCCGATTCTCACGGAGGAAGTGACAGAGCTCGCCTTCCTATTTCTCGCCTAGCCCGGTCCCAATGATGGCCACATGCTCTGGGTGCTCCGGGTCAATGGGGATTTCTTGGTCTCCTTGGGTACCTCGAACGCCGCAGTTGAGTCCGGGCTCATCAGTCCGGACAGGCCGAGCTGTGTTGACTGCGCCATTGCCACCACTTGATGCAGCTTCTTCTTCTCGGCTGCGATCACCAAAGACTCGGCTAGGTTAGATCCCGCCGAGGCACACTGAATTGCTCGCTTGTAGTCACCCGAGATGGATATGATCCATTAGGCCCTGGCATTTTCATCTTCAGGTATGCAACATGGGTGGAAATCATGAACTTGGCCAAAGCCGGCCTTCCAAGCAGTGCATGGTATGCACTCTCCAAGTCCACCACCTCGAACTCGATACTCTCAACTCGGCAATTTTCCTTGGTTCCAAATGCTACATCCACCCATATCTTGCCCATGGGTGCACAGGAAACGCCGGGCACAATCCCATGAAAAGTACAACTGCTTGGCATCAACTGATTAGGCGAGATGCCCAATTTCACCATTGTGTCTCGGTACATGATGTTGATGGCACTGCCATTGTCCACCAGAACTCGGGTGAACCTCACATTGTTGGTAGGCCCACACAACGTTGGATCTACCACCAGGGCATACTTTCCAGGCTCGGCATGATCCGAGGTGTGTCCTTTCTGCTCCAAGTGATCTCCTGCTCAGACCAGTTCATATAGGTCGGCACCACCGGCATTACTGCATTCACCTCCATGGCACGCCTCTGCACGCTCTTCTTGTCAGTGGGCTCGGTCACAAAGACCACATAGCTCGCATGAACCTCTCTATAGTCATTTCCGGGGTATTCATACTGCTGACTTGGTCCGGCACCATTGTTGTTGTTATTACCTCGGACATTCACAACATTCACGGGTCTTGCTGCTGCAGGCCTCGGAAGAGGTGCAGTGGTTATCGGGGTAACATTTGCTCCGGACAGATTAGGGTGGGACCTCGGCTGAAATCTCTGAGGTGGTGGTCCTGTTCTGATTCCTCCGGCCCTTGCCCCCTCTTCTCTGATTCTGCGGTTCCAGCTGCACTGCCGGGTTGAATGGTTGGCTGGCTTGCGCGGGTCAGTCGTATGGTAACAGCACGGACCATCTATCATTGATTCATAGGTCATGGGTGGCTCCGGGTTCGGACTAAATGCCGGACCATTGATTTTTGGCCTCTGGACACCTCCAGCTCCGGGCTGATCCGGGTTCACCGCTGCAACTTGGTTGGAGGGTATGGATAGTCCGGCTCCCTCCTCTTCTGTCCGAACTCCTGACGGTCATTACACCTTGGTCCGAGCCGGTTGTTTATTGGCTCCCTCCTTCTGTTACGTGCTCCTGCCTCTGCTGCTGGCTGCATCGGATCACCCAGGGCATAAGAATCTGCAACCCGGATTGTTTCTGCTAGGGATCTCGGCATATCTCTCTGGAGCCTCTGCCACAGCATGCTGCCATGTCGACAGCCATCTGCAAACCAGGAAATGGCCTGTGCCTCTACCACTCCTTCACAGGAATTCCGAACATTGCTCCACCGAGTTAAGAATTCTCGGTCAGTTTCATGATCATCTTGCTTACATGCCGCCAGGAGCTGAGGTCGGTTTGGCCTCTTGTATGTACTAGCAAAGTTGCTGTTAAACGCCAGCTCCAAGTCTATCCAGGAGTTGATACTATACTCCGGCAAATTATTCAGCCAGATCCGAGCTGGACCTTCCAACATGTGCGGGAGATACCGGACCGCCCATCGGCGATTGCCCCCCGCAATGTGCACCGAGGATACATAATCTGTCAGCCAATCTTGTGGCTTGGTGCTCCCATTGTATGGCTTGGTGTTCCGACCTAACTGGAACTGAGATACTGGTGGTGGTGGCTCCTTCATGATCCGAGGTCCAAAACACGCCGGACCAGGAGGGCCTTCCTCCTCCAGTTGCTCAGACAAGTAGATTCTATCCAGCTTGTTACGGACATCGCCTGGAGCTAACATCCGACCTCCTATCCGAGGTCCCAACGCCCCATCCACTCTGTGGTATCCAGCTCGTGCCATGGCCGAGTCTCCATCATCATATCGGTCATCGCCTTGACCGACGTTCTGAGGTTGCTGAACATACTCCGGCTCTCGCTGATATTGCCCCTGCTGCCGAGGTTGTTGCTGATACCTCGGGGGCGGAGGTGGTTTACCTCGGCCAGCCGATGCTGCTTGACCGCCGTTCTGATTTCCCTGACCGGAGTTACCCTTAGCCCGGCTCGCATTGCCTGGGCCGGGGTTTCCCTTAGCTCGGCTAGCATTGCCCTGGCCCACCTTCTGCTTTGCTGCTAGGACTGGATCATACATCTGCAGCTGCTGGTTCTGACCCGAGGTGACACTCCGGGCTCGATCGGCTCCTCCGACGAGTGGAGACGAGGCTTGCCCCTTGGACACCTGACTGACTGGCCTAGCTGAATAAACCATCTCTGAATCACCAGCCCCGGCATATGCTCTGCGGAGAGCCTCATTCTGCTGGTTAGCCACATATACTAACTCATTGACTCGCTTCTGCTGCGCACGCCATGCATCTCCAGATAATCCGGATAGCTCGGCCCTGCCTGCCTCGGCAGCTCTGAGGTTCTTAGCAGGGGAACTATACACCGGCCTTCCAGTTGACACGCGACTCCCACTCCTAGCCGAGGTGGTAGGTCGAGCCTCCCTGTTTATCTCATCGTTGAGCCCCTTGCCTCTCTGCCGCACCTCGGCTCCCCTATGTGTATCAACCGCTACCGGGGTGAAGCCATTCGCTGCATTGTACTCGCGCAGATCTCTATTGAACTCATCTCTAGCTGTTATCATTGCTACAGCCTCCTTCTGCAACAGGACACGCTTTGCCTCTAGGTCGGCCACAGTCACTACTATGTCCACTCCTGGATTTACTGGGTCTGCCAGTGTATCCACTATCTCTACCAGGGTCGCACCTCGGCCCGCAGCTCTGGGGTGCCAGGCAAGTCCTTCTCTAGCCTGGGCTTTGCAGATCTCACCTTAGCAACCTCGGCTGCCTTGGACTGGCTGGCATCTACTTTGCCACGGCGTCAACCGGGCCTGTCATCATCACCTCTACGCAGCTCTCGGGGCGAGTGATACGCCGACCTAAAGCCGCGAGGAGAGGAGTTTCGTCGTCCACGAGCACCTGCTCCGGGTACCCGCGAACAACCTCGACAGCAACGAGTGAAGCCGTCCTCGGGGGGAAAGGCTTGCCGGCGAAACACCCCGCGTTGTCGCTGATGAAGGTGAACTCTCCGATCTTGGCGACAAGCCCGGAAAGAACACGCTCGCCTGAGCCCGTCCGGATGAAAACTCCCTCCAACGCCTCAATCTGCCCCACGGTGGGCGCCAACTGTCGTGGTGGGATCACGGCAGATGCCATAGGTATGGCTAAGATGGGGCCGAATGGTCGTTGGGGGAATCCGGGGAGGGTTTATGCACTCAAGAAGTGCACACGCAAGAACACGCAAGAACACGAACGAAGAACCAAGAAAGCAAGAACACAAAACACACCACGATGTACCCTGCTTCGGGGCCCTCTTGTGGAGGTAACACCCCTACTGCAGCACTATCCTAGCCAGTGTATAGCTCAGAGTGACAAGTACAAGCTGCTCCTCGAGCTGTATGATGTACAATGGTGAGAACGAGGAAAAGATGGAGCTAGACGGGAGGAAGAAGGCACTCCGAGCTGAGTCCGAGGTGTTTCCGGGGTGTTCCGAGCTTCTTCTCTCTCTCTCTCTTGATCAACTTCCAGCGGGGGGGGGTCTCTCTCTTTGATCTTCGATCCTCTCTCTAGCAGGAGGGGGTGAAGCCCACTATATAGGCCAGCCGGGTTACCATTGTGCCCCTCGCAGAACACTGTTGCCATGCCTCTGCAACGGTCACCACCGTACCACCGTACCTCGGTCGGGGACAAGACGTGGCTTGCCCATCTCCTGTAGCCTAACGGCAGAACTAGCATGTCCCCTCTGACCGAGACAGGACGTGGCCTGGCAGAGCTACCTCGTAGCCTTTTCCCAGACCTCGCGTAGTCAGCGATCAGAGACGTGCAGGCCCGCCGAACCCGGAGCACGCCTCTGCCATGCTCCTTGACAGACGCTCCCGTGTCAGGCGCTCTAGTACCCGGCTGGAAGTGACAGGAGCATTGACTCCTGCCCGACCTACAGCCCACCACCTCGGTTAGCTCGCACGGATGTGACGGGCTCCGTACCTCGGGTCTTGCGCTTAATCTCCTTTACCAGGTCGGATCTTACTTCCTCCCACAGCTTCTCCTGCACTCACAGCACAAACCACTGCCGAGGTAGTTAGGTCGGCTGAACATAGCTCGGACAGTGAACCTCGGCCCTGGCCAACAGTATACCTCGGATCCCTTGGGCCAAAATAGGTCGGCCTGCACTCTCCAGGTCAAGATGAAGCTCGGAACTTCCCAGGCCCAAACAGGTCGGCCCTTTCCGTACCTCGGCACAACTTCGAACACCACCTTATGCCAAGCCTTGACCCTACCCGGGGATACTCCCCGACAAGACATCCCACTAAGCACGAGGCAACAAGAAGATTTCTGGGCTTGGCATTACGATCGACGCGGCGTTTTTACCGTAAGATCAGCGTATCGAATGTTGGTGGACACAAGGGATAGGAGAGAGGCTTGGCTAGAGGGTACAGCGGCTGGCTCGGACACTCGGGGGCAGCAGAAAAGTTGGACCTCTATCTGGAAGACTCGTGTACCATCAAAAATCAGGATGTTTCTATGGAGACTAGCGAAGCAGTCCCTTCCAACTGCGGATGTTCGTCATCACAGAAACATGAGTGACAATGATAGATGTCACGTTTGTGGTGCTCAAGATTCATGGAAACATTCTTTGATTGAGTGCAACATGGCGCGGAGTGTGTGGGCTCTAGTGGATGAGAACATTGTTGAGCATATGTGCAACTCCACTTACAACCACGCTCGAGATTTCATATTCAGTATGATCGATACTCTTTCTGAGGATGATCAGGTGACATGTTTCGTTACCCTTTCGGCGATCTGGCATGCTAAAAGGAAGGTGATCCACGAAGAGGTTTATCAAGCCCCCTATCAACTTTCGCGTTTATTCAAAACTTTCTGGCTGATTTGGGGAGCGCTGAGGAAGTGCAGAAGAAGACCAAACCGTCGGGTACAACAATGGCGAACACTTCTAGCTGGTCTGCACCGCCGAGTGGTGTAGTTAAAATTAATGTGGATGCGGCGGTGGCGAAGAACTTGAACAAGGGCGCAGTTGCGGCTGTTGCGAGAAGCAGCGACGGTCACTACCTGGGAGCGTCAGCGGTGATCTTCCCTGGCCGTAGTAATCCGGAGACACTGGAGGCGTTGGCGTGTCGAGAAGCAATGTCTCTTGCTGAAGATATAGCAGCGAGGAGGGTGCTGGTTGCGAGTGATTGCCAGTCAGTGGTGCGTAGCTTTCACGAAGGAACAAAAGGGCAGTACGCCAGATCATGCATGAAATGACGGCGAGAAGAAGTGATTTCCAGGAGTTCTCCATCGTCTTCGAACGCAGAACGGCGAACAAGGAGGCTCACAACCTGGCAAGATTTTCAGTTCACAATAATTTGGCCGTTTAGTTTGGCTTTTAGATCCACCTGAAGGTGTGGATATTCCTGTAATCTTAGAAGTTTAATTAGTGGGATATGGATACTCAAAAAAAAAAAAAAAACCACGGCACAACAAGGCCCACAAGGAAGACCCTGTCAGCTGTCGCGTCCTTCCTCCTCGCCCTCCGTTTCGAATTTCCACTTCAAATCTCACTGCCCCCTTCCGCTTCGCTTCTCCTCCTCGTCCTCAACCCTTTCCATTTCCGACAATTACTCCCGGGATCCCGCACCAATCCTCCCCAAACCCTCAACCGCGGCGGCTGCGGCGGCGGATACTGAGCGTGCTCGCGGCAGGATTCCTCGGCGCCATGGGCTGCTTCCTCTCATGCTTCCGCGGCCGCCCGACCCCGCCGGCGGCTGTCTACAGGTACGCGTACCAACCCCCGCGATTCCCCGCTCCCTAAACCCCTCGTTTTCGATCCGCACGCTGACGATCTGTTTCCCTTGGCTCAGGATCCGCTCATGCGCGGGAGCCGGCTCGGGGACGCCTTCCTGGACGACCATGACGACGACGGCACAGCAAGTGGGTTTCGATTGATTTTGTACCGTTTGCACCGATCGGACCGGATTCGATGTGCTGATCGCTTGATTTTCATGTTTCCTCTGTCCGGCGTGCGTGTTGCTTTCAGAGCTTGAATCGAGCGGAGGAACGCTGCAGGGGGATTTGGGGAACGGCGGGGGCCTCGACGACGAACTCAGGAGAGAGGTATCTGCAGGAATAATGCATTCTCTTTTTCAGTGTTAGTTACCATGTGCGGCTCCGTGGGGAGCAGTAGAAATATTAAATTGGTTGATGCATAGAATTTGAGCTATTCCATTTGTCAAGGTGGTCTACACTGTCGATGTGGTCTTCATGTATAGACTGTAGGTGTTTTAGGCTAGATGGATAACTCTCTGTCTCGTGTTATGGGCTATGCCTTCTGCAATTGCTGCCAAGGTGGTTACCGATTAAGTATAAGTAGAATGTAAGTGTGCAGCCCTAGCAGCATCATGTCGGCAAATCGTTTTTTTTTTACCGAAATGGGGGGATGGCTCTGCATCACAATGATGGATAGGACCTCCTTTTCGAAATGTTTAAAAACCATGTTTTCTCCTTTTATGCTTTGCTCTGCATGTGGATTTCTGTTTCTGTATTTTATCTTTTAAATCTCCTGAATATGCCATGTTAACTGGATGTTCTTTTTTCATCTGCACCGACGCCTATGCTCTGCATTGGTCACTAGGACTATTTACTGTTCAGTAGAATGTATAATGCACGCAGCCCTGGCAACAAAAAAAACTATATGTGGTTTTAAAGCTTTTTAACTTCTTGGCTTGTGGAGACACATATGGTGATTGGCTGAAAATAATAGTTTATGTCAAGTGTATATTAGGCCCATTGGCCCAGCCCATGTAACATGTTGTATATCTCTCTCTAGTGCAATACAGAAAATGTGTTCGGCAATATTCTTCTCACGTTAACATGGTATCAGAGCCGCATCGCCGCCGTCCCGTCGCCGTTCCGTCTCCTCCGTCGCGGTGAGCTGATTCCGCGAGCTCCCGGCCGTCTCCATCCGTCGCCGAGCATCTCCGTCGTCGTCATCGTCGCGCATCGTCGTCCCCCAGCCCGGCCGTCTCCTTCGTCGGCGTCTTCCTTCGTCGTCGGCGTCTCCCTTCGTCGTCGGTGCATCTCCGCGCATCTTCACAGCCGTCGTCGTCTCCGCGCATCTCCGCGCTTCTCCGCCGTCGCCTGGCCTTCGTCGCTGCTTCGCCGCACGCCTTCGTCGCCGCTTCGTCGCCTCGCGATCCAGATCGTGGCGAGGCTGGTGAGTGTTGACTTATCCGGATTTTGTCCCGGAATTTTCCGGATTTCTTTCCGGACCAAGAAATCAGCTACTGGACCTTCACAGTTTCGCCTGGATTTCACCCGGTACTGACCCGGAAATCGTTCCAGATTCGTTTCGGTACCAGTTCCGGAATTTTTCGGGCCTGAATCCGGATTTTTCCGGTACCAGATCCGGATTTTTCGGGCCTGAATCCGGATTTTACTGGATTTTACTGCTGCTGTCCAATTTCAATGTTTTGTTTGCTGCCATGGCAAGGAATGAAGGTTCCATGTCTATTGACATCAAGCTGGATGGTTCAAACTACCGGGAATGGGCCTTCTCAGCTAGGACAATTGTGAGAGCTGCTGGTCTTGCCTCTCACTTGACCGATGATCCATCTACTCGAGATGATGAAGCAGCAAAGAAATCTTGGCAAAAGGCTGATGATCGTGTGATGGGAGCCTTGGTTCTGGGTGTTGACCCTCTCCGGATGAGTCTTGAGCATCACACATCAGCCAAGGAAATCTGGACATATTTTGAGCAGCGGTATCTTCAGCCTAGTGGTGCACTTCATTTCTCCTTGCTGCAGAATTTAAACAGTACTCAGCAAAATGACATGTCCATGGATGAGTACTATGCTGCCTTCACTCGCATTAGTGGCCAACTTAGCTCCATGACTCCAAAGAGCAGCCCTGGTTGCACATCTTGTGTGGCTAAGGAAGAATTTGAACAACGAACACTCATGTACCATGAAGCTGAGGCAGGAGTATGAGAACATCCGCACTCAACTCCTTGGTCGTACTACTTCTCCCACTTTGACTGAGGCTTGCTAGTCTGATTGCTGAGGAGACTCGTCTTCGTTCTTTGGCTACGACTTATACACCGTCTCTACCCAACAGTGTTTTGGTTTTCCTCACGGACAGGTCCTCCCAAGGCTACATGGCGACCTCCGTCGCGTGACATTTGCACTCATTGCAAGAAGATAGGACACAACACGGCTGGTTGTTTCCAGCTTCACCCAGAGTTGCTAGCTCAGTTTTATGCTAGACGAGCAACCCTTCAGGATCAGCAGCGTCATGCACCTAACCGTGCTCAGCCTCAGTTTGTGAGGCCTTCTACTGCTGTTGTCACTGAAACATCAGCGAGGAGTGCTTCTGTGTCTGCTCTTTCTCAGTCTGCTGTGGCTCCAGCTCAGCCTTGGGTTTTGGACTCTGGCGCCTCTTTTCATGTGACATCGACCACTCTCAGCTTGTGTCTTGCCAGCCAGTGAAGGATGGTGCATCTGTTCAGACTGCTGATGGTACATCTTGTTCTGTTACCCATCAGGGTTCTCTTTGCACATCAAAGTTTACTGTCCGGACATCTCTTTTGTTCCTCAGTTGTCCATGAACCTTATGTCTGTTGGTCAGATTACTGATATGAACTATTTTGTTGGTTTTGATGCCTCCTCTTGTTATGTGCAGGATCGTCAGAGCAAGAGGATCATTGGAACTGGCCATCGCCGTAGAGGATCCACATCCCTCTACATCCTTAATAACTTGCACCTTCCTTCGGCTTCCACTGCATCGTTGTTTCGCTCTGCAGCATCTACATCAAGTTCTACTTCGTCTCTTTCGTTTGCCCAGTGGCATCATCGTTTAGGTCACTTGTGTGGTTCTCGTTTATCTACTCTTGTTCAGCAAGGTTTTTGGGTCGGGTCCCTGTAGATTCTGGTTTTCATTGTAAGGGATGTAAGCTAGGCAAGCAGATTCAACTACCATACCCCTCTAGCACTACTCATTCTAGCCATCTTTTTGATTTGGTGCACTCTGATGTATGGGGCCCCTCTCCTTTTGTTTCAAAAGGTGGTCACAAATATTATGTCATATTTATTGATGATCACTCTCGATATACTTGGGTGTATTTCATGAAGCATCGTTCTGAGTTGATTTCTATATATAAGGCTTTTGTGTGCATGTTGCATACTCAATTCTCCAGTGCGATTCGTGTTTTTCGTTCTGACTCTGGGGGGGAATATCTGTCTACGTCTTTTCGTGAGTTTCTCTCTTGAAGGTACTCTCCCTCAACTTTCATGTCCTGGTGCTCATGCTCAGAATGGTGTTGCTGAACGCAAGCACCGACACATTGTTGAGACAGCTCGCACTCTTCTAATTTCATCTTTTGTGCCTACTCAGTTTTGGGGTGAAGCTATCTCGACTGTCTACCTTATCAATCTCCAGCCTTCTTCTCGTCTTCAAGGCAAGTCTCCTGGTGAGATTTTGTTTGGTTCTCCTCCCACGTATGACCATCTTCGTGTTTTTGGTTGTATTTGCTATGTTCTTTTAGCACCTCGCGAGCGTACCAAGTTGACTGCACAGTCTGTTCAGTGTGTTTTCCTTGGCTATAGTCTAGAGCATAAGGGCTACGTTGCTGATTTCTTCTGCTTTCTGCTCGTCGCATTCGCTTTTCTCGTGATGTTACTTTTGTTGAGGATCAACCCTTTTTCTATTCCCCTTCGACTCAATCTTCATCATCAACCACTTTGAAATCTACCTCTTTCTTTCACTTCCACCTATTTTCTCAGATGATTCTGCACCTGATCAGTCTTCGGGGTCCACCTCCAGCATATGATTCACCAGCTCCTCCTCTAACTAGTTTTCCTTTTCATTATAGTCGTCGTCCTAGAGTTTCACCAGATATTCAATCATCCATTCCTTTGTCTTCTCCTCCGGCCAGTACTACTGATCCTTGCACTGATGACTCCTCTCAGACAACAAGGTATGCTCTTCGTGATCGCTCCTCTCTTGAGATTCGTAGCAGATATCGAGATGATTTCTGTGCAGGGGCAGTTTATGAGCCTACTACTTATCAGGAGGCAGTGGTGTTACCTGAGTGGCAATTGGCTATGTCCGAGGAGCTTGCAGCTCTAGAGGGTACTAGTACATGGGATTTGGTTCCTCTACCTTCTCGGTCCGTCCCTATCACTTGCAAATGGGTGTACAAGGTCAAAACCAAGTCAGATGGATCTGTGGAACGCTACAAGGCTCGACTTGTTGCAAGAGGTTTTCAGCAGGCTCATGGGAGAGATTATGATGAGACTTTTGCTCCAGTTGCTCACATGACTTCAGTTCGCACTTTGATTGCTGTGGCTGCCACTCGTTCATGGAAAATTTCCCAAATGGATGTCAAGAATGCTTTCCTTCATGGTGATCTGCATGAGGAAGTATATATGCAACCACCTCCAGGTATTGAGGCTCCATCTGGTCATGTTTGTCGCCTTCGAAAGGCTCTATATGGGCTCAAACAAGCTCCTGTGCCTGGTTTGAGAGGTTCACTTCTGTGGTTCGAGCTGCTGGCTTTTCTCCTAGTGAGCATGATCCAGCTCTCTTCATTCATACATCAGAGCGTGGGCGTACTTTGCTTCTACTATATGTAGATGATATGCTGATCACGGGAGATGATGTTGGATATATTTCCTTTGTCAAGAAAAAGTTGAGTGAGCAATTCAAGATGTCAGATTTGGGGTCCCTCAGTTACTTTCTTGGAATTGAGGTCCACACACAGATGATGGTTACTATATCTCTCAACAAAGGTACACTCGGGATTTGATTTCGCGCTCTGGCCTCACTGACACATGCATTGCTACTACACCCATGGAACTTCACTTGCAATTGCGTCCTACCGATGGAACTCCCCTTGAGGATTCTCTCGATATCGTCATATTGTTGGCAGTCTAGTGTACCTCACAGTAACAAGACCTGATATTGCACATGCAGTTCATATTATCAGCCAATTTGTGGGTTCTCCCACCTCGGTACATTATGGCCATCTACTTCGACTGCTTCGATACTTAAGGGGCACTACATCTCGCCGCTTGTTCTATGCTAACTCAAGTCCGCTCCAACTTCATGCTTGCTCTGATTCCACTTGGGCGAGTGATCCGTCGATCGACGTTCAGTCACTGGTTATTGCATATTTCTTGGAACATCTCTCATTGCATGGAAATCAAAGAAGCAAACTGTTGTGTCTCGCTCTAGCGCCGAGGCTGAGCTTAGGGCTCTTGCTACTACTACATCAGAGATTGTGTGGCTTCGCTGGTTATTGGCTGATCTTGGGGTTTCATGTCATACACCTACACCTCTTCTCTGTGACAGCACTGCTGCTATTCAAATTGCTAATGATCCTGTCAAACATGAGCTGACTAAACACATTGGTGTGGATGCATCTTTCACTCGATCTCATTGTCAGCAATCTACTATTAAGCTCCAGTATGTTCCATCAGAGCTTCAAGTTGCAGATTTCTTCACGAAGGCTCAAACTCGAGATCAACATAGATTTCATATTCTCAAACTTAGTGTATCCGATGCTCCTGATCACCTTAAGTTTGAGGGGGGGGGGGGGGGGGGGGGGGTGTTAAGTGTATATTAAGCCCATTGGCCCAGCCCATGTAACATGTTGTATATCTCTCTCTAGTGCAATACAGAAAATGTGTTCGGCAATATTCTTCTCACGTTAACAGTTTAAACCCAGTAACCCTCTGTTTAGACCATTATCTGCAGATGGTTTATAAAAAAAATCCTACACTGCAAATCTCACAGAAGCTAGTTCTCATATTTGCTGAAGTCAATGTGCACTGCCAAGAAATCTTGACTTTGTGAATACCAGTTGAAGCTTTAGATTATTCAAATTATATCAAGGACTTATGCTATAGAATGCAGAACCTTGGAAAGGTCTTTTTTGTATGTATGGTATAGATAGTTCATAATAGTACGATGATCAGTTATTGTTGAAATACATTACCCACCTGGCCACGTTTCTGCATCAGCCTAAGCTTTTGGCAACTAGTTAGGCTCATGCGATTTAATATGGGTTAGAACCAAGCGATTTTTAATTCAAGGCTCAGCTGATGCATATTACTTAAAAGCGTTGCGGCCTACATCGATCCCACATCCAAAGCCTAGAAAAGCTTAGATGTGAGAGGGAGTGTAGAAATATATTATCTGCCTTCCTCATCAGCTTAAGCTTTTCGGTGAACTGCTTAGATGCCTGCAATTCAATACTTAGGATTCTAATCTTCAGATACAGGTCATGTCTACTGGCTGTGAGATTTCAGCATAGTTCATGTTGGGTGTTTCCATGGTTATGTCTGCACTGCAATGCATAGTCCTGTTCAATTTTCTTTAGATGATTTTTCATGACATTCCACTATAACCAGGCAAATTATCTCAAATCCTGTGGCACAATATCAGAAACCCCTCCGGAAATTCTGAAAGTATCAGACCAAATCAATGAAGAAGATAGTAATGAGGTAACCAGTGTGTTTTGTGATCTTCTTTTCACGTAGTTCACGTAGTTCGCCGCCTAATATTCTTGTTTGACAACACAGTGCAATGACACGTCCGAGAATGCACTGGAGATTAAAGGTGTAGTTGTATCAGAAGATAAAGAGTACTCATCTGAAGGGTAAAGAGCTACCCTCTATCTTCGTGAATGTTGTGATTCTGTAAACTACTGTCAATTACCATGGTTAACTAGTCACTAAGTTAGCTCTTTGTCTCTTCTAATATAGGTTCGATTGTGATGGGCATGGTGCTTTGAGTGAGGATCAGAACACCGGTGAAGGTGCTGATCATGTTGGTGGCGTTGAATCAGAGCCTGGATCATTGTTGCAGGACAAGTCTTCATGCGAGATCATCCGGAACCAGAAGCTTGATTCTAGCGATTCACCTTTCCCTACCCCTTTGGCTCTCAGAGGGGACATTCAGACTCCTGGAACAATGTTTACAGCATACCAAGGGAATTTTAAATCTGGGAAGCGTGGGAGAACCGGCAAACAGTTCATCTACCCTGTCCTGAGGCCTATTGAGAATAAACTGCAGTGGATGGAACTAAGAGACGAGTCTTCCCCTGTGGTTGCAACCCATCCTCCAAAAAGAAGGTACTTGTGTGCAGATTCTACCGAGAAACCTCAGCACGTTTTTCCAAGCTCAGTGACTACAGATACAGAGCTACCAGAATCTGCACCGTTTTCATTCCATGCCAACCGTAAAGGGCAAGCCGAAGATGTGACATCTCCAGAGGAACACAAGGATCAGAATTACAACCCACAGCTTCTGGATGGTGGCGTTGGAGAGCTGCTGAAAAATAGTTCATACAGTGAGAAGCCTGGCGTGGCTAGTCTGTCTTGTTGGCTTAAGACTTCATCTGCAGACAGTGAGAGTCAGAGTGGAATCGGTGGCAACGTGGGAAAGCAGCAGGGCTTCGAGAGGATTACTGATAGCACAGATGTGCCAATCTTTGTGGCTTCTGGACTGTACTGGGACAACGACAACTCTACTCCGATGTTGCCCAAGGCATGGGACGGCAATGGGATTCCGAACACAACAACCAAGTACAAAGAGGTACTATGATATTTTCCTTCTTATGTTTCCTTCGGTACCTCAGTCATATAGCTATCTGTATAACTTATCGTGCATTGCTGTATATTAGGACCAGCGAGTGAATTGGCATGCGACACCGTTTGAGGAAAGGCTGATGAAAGTTTTGTCCGATGAGAAACCAAAGCATGAAAGGTACGTATCCTGCATTTTTTTGCTGCTAACGCTTTCACCATATGTACAGCCGCTATCTGTAGCGTAATCTATCTTATAGTAGATGCCGGATCTGTAAACTATTTCGTTCTTAGAATTCAGATATTATCAGTTTACATCACACAGATGCTTAGAATTGCCACATAACCATACAACTGTACCAGGAAAATCAGTGGGAAGCTGATCCACCTCGAGGAAGACGCCTAGTAGAGAGCATCACACGACTGCTTCCTGATGAATCGACAGTCTCAAAAGACTCAATCCTCTATGAACTCCAATAGCAGTTCATCGTGTCTTGAATCAATCCATAGCCGAAGCCGCAAGTCGTCGGCTGAAGCTTTTTATTTGCGCCTCAATGCAATTTTGCTTCTTTGAAAAGACATGGTATATATGATAGTTGCTGGTGTGACTATGCGAACATTCATCACCTGCTGATTGATGCTGGGTATCAATAAGATTAAGAGAACTTCGGTTCCTTTTCTTCGTTTTTTTACCTGCCCTCTCTTCCTTCTGTATATGCTGGTCCTGTGATGCTTGGTCTGTCCCGAACAATGAGAGGTCGTTGCGGTGTAAAGTTATGCCATAAAAGTAGGCCTTGTATTTTCTGCACACGACATGCTTGGCCTCGTTCTGTTGGATCAAGGACCAGGAGCCCATCCACATGTGACTCACGTAAGGCCCTAGATTTTGTTTTTCCATGCAACTCATACAGCCATGTTCTACTGTCAAAAGATAACGGAACAACACACATCGATGTCTGGCATCGTCTCAAAACACTCAAAGAAGAGGTGATGAATAGTTAAAAAAAAATAGGTGATGAATGGTTTCCTCCTACTCGCATTGTCTTTTGTTGCGATTACATTGTGTCATACAAGCCACACTTTGATCTTGAATGGAATCTTTGCTTTCCATCGATCGATGCCTAAAAAAATTCTGTCCAACACACCATTGCTTGAGATTCCAGCATACATGGATTTCGCAGGAAACTTACCTGGCTTTGACCACTTTCATATGCGTTTGTCATTCAAAGCTACCCCATCAACATGTTCTGCATTTCTCTTAACGTAAACCTCCAGCGCCTACTAGCAATTACTGCCACAACAAACTAATTAAATGCCCCGCTAGATGAGCAACAGGGTAAGATCTGCGCCGCATGTGAGACGATCCAGACGGTGGGGGTTCCCATCGGATGGACGCTAGTGCAATAGTGCAAGCAAACAGAGGTGTGGGGGAGCTAGAGGGAATCAACCCGACTCGCAAACTGGAAAGAATTTGACAGAGGCACTGTAGTAAAACGCAGGGCCCTGAGCCTCTGACACTGATGAAAACAAATGAGATCAACTCATCAAACGGGCAAGTTAGACAAAGGAACAGAGCTGCAGGCAGGCCAAGACCTGCCAAAATGACACTAATCTAGCGCTCAAATGGTCATATTGTCATGGGGGATGTAGATTCACGGGTACGACGACTGTTTGCCACCCCCACGCGCTCCTGCCTGCCTGTCTGTCAGACTCCAGCGTGCACTACTGTAGCCGCTGGTTCCCGGCGACCACAGGCAGTCACCACACTACCTCGGAATAAGCCCATGGCGTTTTGCTTGGCAGCTATCCTGCTCCATCTATCAATCCTGATCATGCATGGCAATATGGCTTGCAGTTATAGTAATTAGTTTATGTATGGATGTTCGCAGTTCACTTTGGTAGCTTGATCCCGTCAAAAAAAAACTTTGGTAGCTTGAGAGTTGAGAATTTGAGATCTTCAGTTCTTTGCAGGTGCGGACCATTTGGTTGCAGCCAGCTGATCCCAAACACAAGAAACCAAGATTGCAAATGCGTAACCAGGCTAGTGGGTAGGACAGAACATGCGTTCGAGTCTGAGCAAGATCATGCCAACGAAAATGTTCTCAAGAAACAGAATCAATTGGCCCGCAACAGCAACATATTACAGCTATCTAGGCAGCTTAGCTATCAGTATCGATCTAGGCATCTAGCCGCACACTGATTTGCAAGAACGTTTGTTGAAGTCTCTACCGGTGCCGTGCTACTTGTTGTCTGTCCCTACGGCCCTACCTAAGCTGAGTAGTTTTTACAGTACCGTAGTGATATCTCTCTAGCTAACGGTTGGTCTTGTGGAGATCCGTCTCTACGTACAGGCCGTGACGTTCAAGTTGGAGTTGAAAATCAGGAAAATCTTATGCAAGGTTTGTCTTATCTAGCGTCAACATCAGATTAAATATACTTACTTAAATGCACAGTACATGAAGTGAAGTTTACACTAACGTTAAACTACACTCGCTTCACGCATGCATGTTGTGGTTTTTGTCTGAAGGTTTTGATCAAAATCTGAGTAAGAGATGAAACACCACACTTTGGAAAACTGCAACACATGAGAGTCATGTCTTGGACCCGTCGTGTAACACTTTGGAAGTTGATGCGTACTACTCCCTCCGTTTTTAAATATAAGATGTTTTAGACTTTGTACACATTCATATGTACGGCAAATATATCTAGACATTTTAGTATGCATTTAGACAACATGTATAATAACTAAAACATCTAATATCTAAAAACGGAGGGAGTAGACTGTACGGTTTGCGAGAGGTACTAAACTGAACATCTATGACAAGTTCATGTATTAGCCGTGTGTTTTCATCTTGGCACGATTCTAGGTCTCAGGTAACTAGTTAGAGGCGTTAAAGAGTTAGTCATTCCCACATATGTTAAGTTTTTCTTTAAGAACCCACACAGTAACAAGAAAATTCATGAACGTTTTATTTTAGTTCTAAATGATTCGATGTTTGTTTTTTCCAAATTCGGTCCATTTTTTGGCATTAAAATGTTTTATCCATTTTTTACATTTCTTAGGGTGTTTTTGTTATGGCGATGGTCTATCATAATCTTGGTTGCCCCACCTGTATTTTCCTACTTTTGTGTTTGTTGAACAAACATCACTGTCATTAGATATCATACCAGATTACATTACAGTGATTACAACTTTCACCCTCAACATCGATGCCTAGCTGGGCACAAGTGAAAAAAGCTACGGAATAAACATGGAGGATATGCCGAAGAGAACAGTTGGAGCCTGCCAGGGGGTCCGTCGAGAACTCGGACTCAACATACCTGCAACCGCACTCTTCCATAGCCTCTCTCAGTCTAGCCAACCGTAGAGCCAGCGGCTCAACCGGCAATCGCGTTGGCAGATGCCTATGAGGTAGGGGATTGAGCTGAAGATCTAAATGGACCATCACCGAGCTCAAATCAGGAGGTTCTTTGCCGTTAAATCTGAGAAACCGCAGCAGAGACGCTCTCACCCGTCTCCGGCATGTCCCGAACAGCAAGAACGCATATTCCTCATGCACAACAGCTTGCACTGAATAGAATGTGCGACAACCAGACACGTTGCAATGAAGCTCGTAGGATGAACTGGTGCTCACCGACTGGCGAACACGAGGACGCCACCATCTTTGATGTTGGGGAAGCATAAACGTCCACATATAACTGCTGCTAGAGGCGATTTCCAAAGTTTGATTTGAAATAGCAGCACCCAGCATGATATTCAACACATGGTCATCACCTATTGTCCAGCACATATCTTGCACAACAGCCTTGAATTGAGCAGAACAACGAGGGACGAGAAAATAAATCCCATCCTTCATGTGCAAGAAACCTTGCAACACCATACGCAGCTCAAGATTGAAGTGCATCAGCAGCATGCCCGACAAGAAAGGCAACTCCACTGTATGGATCAAAGAGCTGGCAATCTCCAAACCTGCGCCCCTTTCCTTAAGAAACTGAATTGACCGTTAGCAGGACTCCAGCCGACGACGCTATGAAGACCAGAGGAGGTAGCAGCGCCATCCATGACGCCCGCTGCCCACTGGACGCAGCACGAGGACAACCACGGCGTGGTGCAGGCCCCCCCCCCCCCCCCCCCCACGGGACCCAACCAGTGCAGCTTCCTCCAAAAGTATCCAGCAGCAGATGTTGAATCGACCGGAGGAGCAAGTCGCTGCTGAACCGTGAAGCATGAGATCCGAAGGACCCCGTCAGATCTGAGAAATCGGAACCCTCCGCCGCCTTTTCTCCCGGCCACCACGAACAAGATACAGAGGAGGAGGAGGAAGCCCCAAATTCTTAGATCTGGATTTATTGGAGAGGAAAAACGAACTGAAAACCTAACTATACAGGTCCAGACCTCTCTCCCCCTCACCGCCGGCCACCTTGGCCGCCGGCGATGGGGAGGAGGGAGGCCGGAATCGGAGCTGGAGGGGAAGATCAAGGGGAGTACGCCACGGGAGGGCAGTCGCCACATGGGCAAGTCTAAATAGCACTAGATTATAAAACAAACACAATGAATTCAGACTTAATTCCTTTTTTTGCGCTAAGCTATGCATGACGGTCTTTTCATAAATCAAAACCACTTTCAAATCCTTCTTAGGGTATTAATGTGAGCTGGTTTCCAAAATCGAAGCATTGTTACTTTAATATTCAGTTGGGTAACTGAGAGATGCACATCTCTGCCCAACTTTCTATTGCACCAGGAGGTTGGCCCAACGTTTCGGGTATTGGAGTATCTAACTTGCAAAACCTAGATTGCAATAGTTGAACCATGGGTGTAGGATCTCTCTCTTTCCATAGGAAGGGTAGTGGGTGCAAATATGATATATGTACCACGACCATTATCTTTAAAAAAACACCACAATCTCTTATTAGTAGGGATTTTCTAGCGACTTCGTATAAGAATGAGACAATTCTTTCTTTCAATGCACCAAAACACTTTTCATCGTACCTTCCGTTTCAGCATGATGGGGACACTTAATTTTCCCTCAAGCAAAATGACTTCGCTTGGTTATTGTTGCTTGGTGAAGATTCATAAATTGCTCCGACATACTCTTCTATAAGAAAGCTTCACTTAAGCATATTTCACATGTCCATTAACACCAAATGGAGGACAAGTTCCAAGTATATTGTATCTTCGAGATGCTTCTCTTGAACTTGCATATCACAACCTTGATGACGATCACCACTTGATGTCATCCTTTCATGCACTCAATGAAATATTATATATCTTGACACAAACCCACGAAAAGAAATACATGACCCTCATATAACACCAAATATAGAGAGCATGAGATGTTCACAAAGCACAATTGACAATTTCATACCGTACCATGAGATCAGTTGATTCCACATCGTCCTGGTCATTCCTTGACCTTCTTCATACTCTATCACAATCTTTGACACACAAAATAAATTCTTCACTTGATTGCATGTTCCAAGCCATGGTCAGAAATGGCTCACATATGAATCCATTGTGACATCGACTTAGAGTCATATATTGAATTCTTCTCTTATAGTCATTTTCTCAGGATTTTGATCCTTCATAGGTCAAGTCAAAAGTTAGAGCAAGATAATTGATGACAATCCTCAAGTTGTTAATTCATAAATATTATCATTAATTAAGAAGACCACACATGAGATCTCCTTCACTTTTGACCTTCCTCAAGTTGTTAATTGATGACAATCTCAACAAGAGGATTTATAAAATGAATATTCAAAGCAACAACTTATACTTGAGATTGTACTTGATATGGTCAAGTACCACAAAGCTATCTGGCAATATCAAATCCAATTTTACTCACATCAACTACTATAAAAGTATTTATAGAACGATCTCCTCACAATTATGCACGTGTGATAAACTTGAATTTCATATATTCGCAAACATCGGTGGAGTTTCCTCTATATACTCAACCATGCAAAACTTCAAGCACTAACCAAACCTAATACTAAACTTCTCCCTCATTGAAAACAATTATCGAAATGGACGAACAAGTTACAAGGCCAATAAAAAAAATCTTGTAACGATTCTAATTCTACAAAGGACAAACAACCACCGTTGAAACTTGTTACCAAGAATATAAATCCACCAAAAAAAACTTATGAAATTCTTTTGAATCAATTTTTTTACAACCTCCGATCCATATTAATGGGCTCAACTTTATCTAGATACGGATGTATCTAGTTAAGTGTTTAGACTAGATGCATCCGTATCTAGACAATGTTGAGTCCATTAATATGGATCGGAGGGAGTAGTTGGTTCTGAATCAAAATTTTCCTAAGGCTCCACCACCACCTTCATTTCCCCTTGTCGTGCTCTCCTTGTACGCGGCATGGCCGTGCCGTCGTGGGTGGGCGCCTCCGGCCTGACCGTTGGGTCCCATGCTCTTAACCGCGCCATTTACTCGCTCACCTAAATGCTTCGGAGTAGAGCCGCAGCACCGCGCCATCCAGTTCCTGCCCCAAGACCCGCGCCGCCGCGATGACGTCGCCGCCGCCTTCCTCCTCCCTTCGCGACCTGCTCGCGCAGGAGCGCTCAGAGCCACGTTACGCGCTCCCCTCGCCGCCGCGCCGCACGCTGTCGAACAGGCACGCGTCACCTCTCCTTAGCGGCGACGGCCCGGGGGCGCGGTCGACACGGTGGTGTCGATGCTGTCCGGGTACGCGGGGCGGTTCTCCAGGGACCCGGAGTTCCGGCGGGCGCTCCGGGAGAAGTGTGCTTCGTGCCTCGCCCCCGCGGTGCCGGCGGCGGCGCGGCGGGAGCGGGAGCACGCCGTACTGGCCGACCTCGAGCTCGCCGTCGAGAGCGCCGAGCGCCTCGCCGATACCGCCCCATCCGCGCGCGACTCCAAGGTCCGCTCGCTGCGCAACTCCATCCGCCTCCTCGGTGTCGTCGCATCTCTCCACGCCCCTCGCCACGCCGCCGCTGCTGCCGCCGCCGAAGACCATGGCTACACCTGCGGGGTGCCCGACGCCCACCTCGCCGCGTGCGCGCAGCTCTACCTGGCCGTCGTGTACAAGATGGAGCTGGACTCCGGCCTCGCCGCGCGCCACCTCCTCCAGGTGTTCGTCGACGCGCCCCGCCTGGCCCGCGAAACCCTCCTCCCCGACCTCTGGGCCCACGTCTTCCTTCCCCACCTGCTCCACCTCGAGGTCTGGCTTGCCGATGAATCCGAGCTCGTCGCGGGCTGCTGCGACGACGACGCCGACGGCCGGACCAGCAGGAGGATGAAGACCCTGCAGAAGCTGTACGACGACCAAATGGACAGCGGCACGGCTCAGTTCGCGACGTACTACAAGGAGTGGCTCAAATGCGGCGGAGATGCGCCGCCGGACGCCCCCTCCGTGCCGCTGCCTTCGATGCCCGGGGATTTCGACAAGTGGGAGAAGCACTCGTTGTCCCTGCGCACTAGCTCCATCAGCAGAAACCTGTGCGTGAACAATGCCACTGGATGAATTGTGAAAAATGTTGCTGCTTAATTGTTTATCAGTAAGTTTGGTAGTAAAGACTAGAGTGTTAAGGTTATCTTTTTTTACAGGTATAATGCGGTTTTCGGCACGTCATTTGAGCAGGAAGATGTCAAGGATGCAAAGCTGCCTGATAAGGCTGGATTTGTTTTGGATATGGATGTGCAATTGGACGAAAATCCAGCTAGCTTGAAGATGGAGAAGCTTGCTCATGTGAGTCCACAGTTCCTTTATTCTCAGTTCTCACTATATATGGTGATTAGCAATGTGCTTCGTAACGGTGTAAGTTTGTGTGCGTGTCTCGGATTAGGACTACCGGTATTGGTTTTGACAAGAGACAAGTTATGATCACTCATTGCGGTCAGTGATAATTCCAATAGACAGCTGTGTTTGTGTCCCAGGGAAGCATCTTTGTTATTTATGGTGTGGGGACTAGAGGGTTTTGGCTGCATTGCAATAGCATTTCCTGTAACTAGGATCTGGTTTTTAGATGCCAGTTAACTGAAGAACATTGCAATGACATTTCCTGTACATATAATATTTAATAACGGTAATTTCCAAATTTATGTTGCAAAACTCATCTCGTGGTTCAGAGTGCACCAGAATATAATATAGTGTTTCCAGAAATATTGTTACTCTTTTTCAACATTTGCCTGCTCATCCTGTTGTGTATTACCCTCTTAACTGTTGAGTTCATATTTTTCACACACATGTAACTTCCTTCTTGCTATGGCTGAATTGTTCTAGTCTGCCACTTCCAGTACCGTGGAACCGAGAGAGTGACATGCATTTTTCCTAGTATTGCAAGAGTTAAATCAGCAAACCAGGGTCTTTTTATTCCTTTCGCTTTTTAAATTGCACTTGGCCTACTTGCAAATGAGAAGTTTTGTAAAGCTGTCCCTATGGTTCCGTTGTTTTCCAAGATGGTAGTCACAATCTGGAGTATCCCCGCAGAGAAGGGGCCAACTTTCCATTAATTTTGGAAGACATGGAAGGTGAAACGGAATGCTATATCTGGGAATTGTATCTTTACACTCTATCTGCATGGAGTAGTTAATGTCAGTCAATGTTGACCGATCATTGACATGATCGAACTGAGATTTCAAACATGCCTTAAGAGAAATCTAAACCATTTTGATAGACTTGGAAAGCCTTTGAGCATAGGCATACCTGTTGCATTTACTCTTCTTATTACATTGATGTCTGAAGCATGCAAATTGTATTGTCTCTCTCGTTTTACCTTAAAAAAATCGTGTTGTTAATTTCTCAAAAAAGCTGAATTGTTTAATCCATATACATTTAAGGTTATTTAACTGATGCTGTTTTGAGTAGACAGAGAAACATTGGGCTACAAGAAAGGCATGTCAGCATTCGGAAAGAAAGCACTATTCCAGAAACAGTACCAACTCCACGCAAATCCTACTCGTTCCGACTGTTCTCATGCCGTGGAGATCTAAGCAGGAATGTTATTAATCACCCTAAGGTCCCAAAGAAAGGCATTGTCTCTGTCGAGAAGGATTTAGATGGCAGTGAGGTAGCAATGATTCTAGGACGAGCAGTTTCCGTTGTGTCGAATTCAGACAGCCTTATGCAGTGCGAGTATGCTGTGCACCAAATTGCCAGAGCATGTTCAAATCTAGGAGGGGCTCCTAATCTTGGAACTTGGCTGGCATGTCCCTCTTTTATTCAAGGGCTTCTCGAGGTTACATTCACTTCCAATGATGATGCAGTACTTGAGTCAGCAATCTTGATAATGGGAGAGTTAGTTTTGAAGAATGAGGTGAATAGGCAGATTCTGCTTAACGCAGATCCACAACTTGAGGTTTTCTTGAGACTTCTGACTCTTAGAAGCAACGGATTGTTCCTGAAGGCAACTGCAGTGCTTTATTTGATGAAGCCAAGAGCTAAGCAGATGCTATCTATGGATTGGATGCCACTAGTATTACACATATTGGAGTCTGGGGATGAGGTGCAGCTTCTGTCTTCCATGAAGTGTTCTCCAAAAATGGCTGCATTGTACTTCCTAGATCAGCTCCTTACAGGATTTGACGTAGACAGGAATGTTGAGAACGCAAAGCAGATGATTGCTCTAGGTGGCTTGGACCTACTGATGAACAGACTTGAAGTTGGTGATATCCGCGAAAGCAAAATCTGCATCTCTCTCTTGACCTCATGTATTCAATCTGATGGCAGTTGTAGATACTACTTGGCTGATAATATGAAGAAGGAGCCTGTTGTCCAACTTCTCGTACGAAATCAGAAGGCTAGTGCTGCTGCCCTTAACTTGATGAGCGAGCTAACCTGCCTTAACAGGTAAAATGTGTATACACTATTGATAAATGGTGTACTGTAGATTCTGAGAAGCACATCTAAACCATCCTTTGGATTAAACTTACCATGTTCTTCTTACACAGAACAATCCAGATGGTGAAGTTCCTGAAGGAGCTGAAACATGGTGGCTGCTTAAATACGATGCAGATTCTGTTAGTGTATCTCCAGCAGGCTCCTCTTGTCCAACATCCATTAGCAGCTGTCATGCTACTCCAGCTTGATCTCCTGGTAACATCTTGAAAGACGAATCTCTGTTCCTTTGCTCACTGAAGCTTTTGTGCTTTTGTACGGTGCCCATATACCAGTTTTCTTGCAGGGAGATCCTTTGCAGTACAGCGTGTACCGAGAGGAAGCAATCGATGCTATCATATCTGTTTTGGAACATAGTTTACACAGCAGAAAGGTGCAACAACAGTGTGCTCGGGCTTTGCTGCTCCTGGCAGGACGGTTTTCGTCCTCGGGAGAACCCATAGCAGAAGCTTGGCTACTAAAGAGAGCAGGCGTAGATGGCTCCCTATCAGAATCCTTTAGAAGAACAGAGATATTCAAAAACAAGGGCGCACGAGCGGTATGTGGTCATCTTATAGAAACTATGCTTTATATTGCCTTGTAACCTGTTTGGAAACTGGGTTCTGACGGATAAATTCAATTTTTTCTTACCTGGATGCTGTCTTAATTCACAGGAAGAAGAGAAGGAAGTTGAAAAGCGGCTGAAGAAACTTGCCCTCGTGTTGCTAAAAACCGGGAAGGAAAGGTTCCTCGTGGCACTGTCGAACTGCATATCTGATGGGATCCCAACTTTGGTTCGGGCGTGCCTTGTAACGGTAACATGGATGAGCAGCTCCCTCTCCCCACTACAGGGGTGCAACACTTTCCAGCCTTTGGCGTGCTCCATTCTCGCACCTAGGCTTTTAGATAGGTTAAGCTATGACAAAGTTTTGGAAGAGAGGGTGCTTGCTTCGCTGTCACTGTTGAACCTTGTGAGACATCCAGGTGCATTTCCTTTTGCTCAACATATTCTTGCAATTAGTATTAGTTAGTTTGGCAAGTACTATAGCATGCAGACTTTTTACTTTCTAGCCAAGATATAAATATGACTGTCTTGCACAATCTTGAAACCTTCTTTTCTAGGAAAATAATTTTGGTAATTAGTATTTATATCCTGTTAGAACCAATTTCATGACTACTTCACCCACACACGAGCTAACCACTATACCAAGCCATTTTTTTTTTCAGTTTCACGAGTGCTGGAGAAATAATGTTTTTTTTAGCGATATGTGCAGTTGTTAATTATGATCACATGCAATATCTTGTCGTGCCATTTACGAGGCTTTACCTAAGCAGGCTAAAATAGTGACAATTCTTTTTCATATACTGGTACATGTAATGGTTTTTCTGTTCTGTAGAAACGTAAATACAAAGTCCCATTACATGATTAACTTTATTTTCGCCATTCCCCGCTGAAGCCCGGATGCTCAATCATTTTAATCCAACATTTCCTCCTGACAGAATGCTTGGAGAAGCTATTCCCACTAAATAAAGAGGCGACGGAGTCCTTGCGTGATCTCGCGGAAGTGACATGGACGGCGAAAGAGCTCCTCTTTGCCTGCTGCAGATGATAGACAGACACCTGAAGATGAACAACTTCTGAGTGATGAAGAACTGCATACAAGTATGAAAGAAGAAGAAGAAGAAATCGTTGGTTACAACAACTGTAGTTGCGCCAATTCTTGTACACATTTCTTCTCTTCATATGTAAAGCCTCAGACTTTATTTCCCTCGGAAAGAATTTTATTCCTTTCCATGAGTTTATCTAAGATCCAACCAAGAGAAAAGCGACGCACATGCACACAACAGGGGTAAATAAACAGCCGCTAGATCAGAAGATATCGTCAGCCAAGAAGCTCAGGATTTTTTTTGGTGGTGCTTGCTAGACCTGATAAATTATTGGTCGACTAGGGTAAGTTAGAGGATTTTTTTAATTCCTCGGAAATTTGTATCCTAAGCCAATGAAGGTGCATACAGTAAAATGTAAAATGTAGAGTTTATCTCAAAAAAAGTAAAATGTAGAGTTAAACAAAACAATATGTGTAGCCCATAAGGAATTTTGAATCCGCCAGTCGCGTATTTTCAGAAAAGAAATTCTAAAATGTACACGCTCTTTTTCACTATATATGTCTGCCCAATAAAAAAATGTGGTAATTACTACGGAATTGTTGAATCGTTATAGTATGGTACTTAAACTAATTTCGTAATTTTTCTTTCAGTCAATGTTGCTTACGTAGAATTAGGGGGGGGGGGGGGGGGGGGACTTTTTTGTGTTTGTTCCAATTCGTTACTGAACTAGCAAGGTGGCCCTCGCAAATGCGAGGGCACCATCTTTAATGTGCAGAAATTGTTACACAATATTTTTTGTTTTTTCATTCAGAATTTTTAAAAAGATACTTCAATTTTGTGACATAAAAGTCCGAAATATATCACATTTCATGGAGAACATATTAAATTTATGAATTATTGATTTTTTATTTACAAAAGAACCATTGTATTACATGTATGTTATATTTTGCATGTGACATTGTAATGATGTATAAAAAATAAAGTTTTGTATGTAGCTTAAAATATTGTGCTTATGGAGTCAATCGATTATTTAGATGATCTTTTAATTGAAGGTCGTCTGAACTGCTTGCAAATGGGAGACAACAAATGAATTCACTGCACCGACATGCATACAATTAAACTAATATTTTTTTCTTGAAACTATACGGATCAGTTTTGACGTGTGCATGTTAACATGTGCCGTTACGTAACAATTATTTAATCTGAACCATTAATTTTAGATCTAACTATCAAAAATAATTAAGATGATGTGGTTTAACGTGGTGTCTCTATTAATACCCCTATTTTGCTTTTAGACATACTTACAATACATCGTCCTTTGAAAAAACTATCATTATTAGCTCGCTGTCGACAAAAACAACGACTCATAATCGAGAATGTAATCGTCTACAATTACACATATATGGCTCAAAGGGCGATGTTTGATTATAAAAAACAAGCCACAAGAACAATTGGTACCGGGCAGGCCCGATGAACATTGATCCATTTGAAAACACCAAGGATTAGAGGGATCCAAAGTGTCAATCATCTCCAATCGGGGTGAGTACTACATTCATATTTAGACAAATTTGTGTTAACTATTTCCCGACGGAGGGAGTTATATAAATATATGTGCATGATTGAGAAAACTTAATAATCACAAGATAAATACAATTTTTAGAAACATTGAGTACGATCTAGATATATTCATGAGCACACTACGACCATATATATGAACATACTTATAATACACCCTTTCTTCCTCACTCACTGCCTACATTCTGAAATACACGACATTTTTAGACATGGATACTCTCCAAGGTATAATGTTGACCTTATTTTGATGAGTTTGTTTCTACGATACTATAACGTCAGTCCAGAATTATGAAACCTTTTCATGTCAAATATCATAATACTACGGGCATAATAAAAGTTAGAAAAGTACTATTAATCTTTAAAATTTACTCTTGTAGTTCTAAGTCATAACAATATCTTAGACATGGATATGGTCTCTAAGGTCTAATGCTCACATACTCTTCGATGGGCATAATAAAATATACAACTACATACACATATTTTGTACGCACGCCAAAAGTTTCATCAAAAGTGTACTTTGGGCTACACAAAAAGGCGATTTTTTTTTTTTGGAAAAGCTACATTTCGTTTTTCGAATCCACATTGTAGTTTTTTCTGTAGGTCAGAATACAACCTTTTTTACCAAAAATTTGCAGATACGTAAAAAAAACATGTCGTGTGAATAAAAAAATCATACTCAAATTTACCAAATTAAAAATTTGGAAAAACCGAGCACACTGGTGCTTGGATGCTACAAATTCCCGTCCCACATATTGCATCTCTTATAATAAAAATATATCATCTAATGTTCTGGAAAGTGTTATTTGCTCCCAAGCTCCAGTGCACCCTCCATTAAAAAAAAATCGAAAATTATATTTGCGAGTTTCAAAAAATTATGAAAAAAATCATGGGTGTAGACAATGGTGTATCCCTTAAAGGTGCGAAATTTCAGCTTGAAATAAGTTATATTATGGGCTATACAAAAATAACAAAATCTGTTAAAACTTATAGATTTGAAAATAGGCTTATTTAGATCCACAATTTTGTCATTTTTGTATAGCCCAAAATAAAAAGTATTTGGTGTTGATATTTTACACGTTCATGGAATAAACTATTGGCTACACCCAGAATTTGTTTCAGAATTTTTTAAAACATATAAATATGATTTTTGAATTTTAAAAATTGGAGGGTTCACTAGAGCTCGGGAGCAAAAAAAAAAAGTCTCTACCGCTAATGTTCTTTAGAATAAATTGCTCATCCAGTGTCTAGCTTGAGCCCACCGACCATGGACACTTCATCAGATGAGATATAACATGTTGGTGCGACTGACTTATGCGCAGAATATATGTTAGACCAATTAGAATATTCAATGGTTATGGTTAAGGCGCTTAGAAAAGAATTGATTAAAAACTTATTGTCACTCTAACTTGATGTAGTACCTCTTGAGCTGTCAGAGATGCCGATAGGCTATAAATGCCACCTAAAATTCTTCCTTACATCTAAGCTGATTGCCATGCAACGGAACTCCACTCAGTTTGCATAGTACGGGAGGAAGTCCTGCTAGATCTGGTGGGGTAGCTTTTGTGTTGTCCGGGACGCTTACTTTTCCTTAATTTCTACTCCCTCTGTTCGTTTTTAGTCTACATTCTACAAAAATTCAGACAAATTAGGCTGCATTTATTAGTACTATTTTTGCACACCCCACCATGCATCATAATTATAGTCTCACAAGAAACAAAGCATCTCATTGGTTAAATCCATCTTAATTAATGCAATCCCTGCATTGGAAAAGCAAACCGAGGTGGGTCCCACTCAGGATGTAGACTAATTCCGAACAAATTTTGGAGCTAGTGTATTTGAGTAGCGACGATCACGAGTAGAGATTTGGTACACACGAGCACCAGTGCTCCTGCCAGTTTAAGAAATTCGAAAATCATATTTAAAAGTTCAATAAAAATTCTGAAAAAAATCGCACATGTTCTTAATGAAATATACTATAAGCGTGCAAAATTTCAATGCAAAATCTTTTGTATTATGGGCTACACAAAAATAACAAATGTACAGATATGAGTATAGCATATAATGTATAGTTTCAAATTTTCAACTTTTGTCATTTTTGTGTAGCCCATACTATAACAGATTTTGCATTGATATTTTACAGTCTTATAGTATATTTCATTATGAACATGCTTGATTTTTTTCAGAATTTTTGTGAATTCATAAATATTTTTTTTCAATTTTTTTAAACTGGCAGGAGCACTGGTGCTTGGGAGTCAAAAGCATTTTCCGCGACGATCACCTAGTAACATACATGTACATATATCGAAAAGCCATAGCATCTCCCGAGCACACTGGTGCTTGTTTAAAAAATTCGTGTATTGTTGGATCAATCTGAAATAAAGTTTACAACTACATATACATTTTCGTATGTATAGTTTGGGATATGCATATTAGTATGCATGTATACCAAATTTAAAATTTTATGAATATATATATAATGCATCCGTCATAAACTAAATATCTCATCTAATGTTCTTTAAAATAAATTACTTATCTGGTGTCTAACTTGAGCCCATAGGCCGTGGTACTTAATGGGATGAGATATAAATTATCACATTGGCGGGATCGAGTGGTGATAATCACCGACTTACTAAAAATGTTAGATCAATAAAAATTCAATGGTTTTGGTTATGGTGCTTACATTTAATTAGAGACTCGTATGCAAAAACTGCAATGTACAAAACAACATGAACGACTATCTCAAATTTAGATGCAGTAATACTATATATATACTAACGACTTTCTTCCATTGTATGTATCAAAACAGTAATACTCCACATCTTGAAAAAATCAATGGATTTATAATTGAAGAGTAGCAATTGCGGAGATTGATTTCTTCTTTTTTAATTTTGCAAAGCAGAGGGATTAAATTAATACATGATCAGTTTGCAGTGTCGTTGGGTTGGATGATCGGATGACACTGGACATTATGAATCTCATGTGCTTTTGCTTCCGAAAATGAAGTCAGCTGCTTTAATTACCAATCATCTTGCACCAAGAGAGGGGAAAATCTGCCAAAGGTGGTGTTACCATGTCAGTATGCTGGAGATCAAATAATTCAACAGTTGAATCTCATGTGCTTCTACGTCCAAAACTCAAGTCCGCGGCTTTAGTTACCAATCATCTTGCACCGCGAGAGCGCAAAATCTGCCCATGGTGGTGTTACCACGTCAGTATGCTGGAAACCAAATAATTCAACAGTTGTATACATTATAGATCCGCCAACCATGTTTCTTTGCATGTCCATTCCGATAAATACCCAGAGGCACTGAAATAAATCGATCAGGCCATCTTTATGTAGATTCCGTGGTGTATTATACAGAAATTAAGAGAGGTTGAATTAGTAAAAAAGAGAGAAACCTGTTATAGGCGCTATGCTTTTGGAGTGACACAAAACTTGGATTAATCTCACATTGGGGTTTATCTTATGATATGGTAGAGCCATAGAAGGGCCGGCCGGCCGGCCAGCAAAGTCATTGACGATCAGCCGTTGCACGTGCGTGAGGAGAAGTCCATCTCATGTACGTACAATCATATCGGTAAGCATGGGCCAGCTGATCACGGCCGGCCGCCGGAGTCCTATCAGGATACGTCAGATTAGTTATTTTGACGCGTCCAATCGATCAAGTTTTCTTACGATATATGTTGCACCGAAGATTTTCTCCGACATGGATCGTGTCAAACAAATACTACCTCCAGTCCAATAAAAGTGTCGTGGAAACAACACTAACCTGGTACAAATTTGTGCAGTGCTCACGTCAATCTTTACGGACCAGAGGGAGTAACATAGTTACGTTACTATTAATCCATATTAAATCCTAACCATAAATGTTAGATCTAACTGTCACAATAATTAAGGTGATGTGGATTAACCTGGTGCCTCGAAAAACTCCCTCATTTTTCTTTCTGTAACCTGGTGCCTCGAAAAACTCCCTCATTTTGCTTTTAGTATATAATAGATGAGTGAATCAACACACTAAAATATGTCTACATACGTAGGCTAGAAAGTCTTACATTTTGATACGGAGAGAGTATATCAGTAAGCCTAGGGTCCAGTCCAAGGAGTGTAGTCAGACTCGGTCTAATGTTGAGAAAGAGTAATTTGATGTTGGCCTCAACGTTGTGAAGAGTAAGTCCCGTTCAACGGGACAACTAAACTTGTTAAAGAATATATATTCTTGTTAGTTTACAACAACCTTCACTAAAGGTCATCATACACACCCCTACTTATACTATGCCGCAACCGCTTCATGAACCCCACCCCCCGCCCCCCTTCTCCTCTAACTCGTTGATGTTGTGCATACAAGTTACTATGAGCTTACAAGCAAACCAAACCGTACAACCATGTCCCGCAAACACTTTTACAAAACTTCACAAAACTTCGTTATTTTCAACTTGGTGTTTGTACTACGAAATTTGCACAAAATGGTTTGAAGATTTGATTGGTATTGTCCACGTGACGATGGATGACTTTTAGCATATTGACGAATCAATTTGTGCAAGCAGGACCCATGTACTTGTATCGTGGATTTCATAATTTTGGTATTTAAATTTTCACTTTTGCGGTCACAAAGATGACTTGGTGCATGTCAGAGCAAGTTGTGTATTTTGGCAGGTCCTTATGTGCGCCCCGATCTCGCGAATGTGTGGGACCTATGGATTCCACGCGATTTTTTGTTAATGGCAAAGAAATGGTTTAGCCACGTTTCAACTTTCAACCCACTAGAATTAGGTTTTAGAATTTATAAATCTGGATCTGAGAAAAAGAATTTAGAATTCTAATTCTTGTGCTAACCTTACTTTGTACTCCCTCCGTCTGTAAATATTTGTCACAGATTTATCTAAACTACAGATGTGCATATTTAGACATATTTTAGTGTGTATATACATCCACAAATCTAAGTCAAGTATTTCTGAAACAATTCCAGGCCAATTCACAGGAGCCCAAACAAGGTGTAAGCGGGTTTGTCTGATCATTTCATCCGTTCCCAAACTGGAGTGAAAATAAAGGAAGGGAAATCCCCACTGACAAACTAGGCCCGTTAAAACAAAAATAAATTAATGTCAATCTGGGCCCAGGAGTCAGTCCACGTGAACTGGTTCGTGCACCTTCTCCCCCTTTGACCTACCCGCTTCGTCCCCTTCCCCAATTTCTTCCCTCCTTCCGGTGCGGTGGTGAAGCTCGCCGTGGAGCGGAGCGATCTGCGTTCGAAGAACAGAATCAAGTCGAGCACCCCATTGCTCTCATCCTTCCTTTACCTCCGCGATAGATCGAGTCGATCGCTGTCGCTGGATCGGGCCTCGCCTCCCGGAGGAGCGGAGGAGGAACGGCGGCTCAGAGGAGGGCTGGGCAGCGGCGGCGGTAGAGGAGGAGGAACCGTGCTTTACCGCTGCAGAGAAGGTCGGGTGGAGGCGGGTTCAGGCGAGGTCCGACTGCAGGGCAGCGATTTGGGGCCAGCAGCGTACTGCAGGACTTCACACGGTAAAAATCTGAATCCTCTTTAATTTCTTTTCCTAGTTCCAAGCTAGAAATAAGCAATGCTCTTCCATCGATCTGATTATGAGGTAGCATGTACGTCGTAGTTGTACTGAATTTTCTGGGAGAACCCATATCAGTGTGTTGATTTGCCAAACCTGTATTGAATTTTTAGTTCAACATACACAGAGATGAAGAGGAACTATGGTAATTTGCCAATCTGTCTGTAATTTTCCATTAAACTAATTGTGAATCTTCAGATTTTGCATTGGATTTTTTTTTACTCTGAATACCCATTGTCAATATCCTGTGCCCTGACTCAACCCCGTTTTAGCGATGAAAGATCTGCTAGATTATACATGAATGAGAGATGATGTATTCTTAGTTTTTTTTATAGTTTCTACAGGTTCTGCCAGATCTAAATCCGTATACAAAGTAGTGATTGCTTTTCAGTTGTACAGATGTGCATTCAAGATTCATTTTCTGAGTAGCGACCAGCAAGCATGACTATTTTTTACATCCATTTAGTGAAGTTCCAGGGTGTTAGGCTTGCTTGTTGACTTACATATGAAATGGAAACTTGGATATACATAGCTGCTAGCTTAGGATTGTTTAAACTCGTTATATTGAATATTTTTGGGTATAAATTTGCTTGTAAACTCCTTCACTACTGGATATTTGTAGTGGTGGATGCCTCCGCACCTGACATTTATTCCTGAGTCAGTAACTGTTGTGAACCATAAGACTCTAGATGCATCCACACCAGGGCATCTTATGAGTGAACACACCTAGCAGATTTCCTAGTTGCATAAAGTCTGGCAGTATAATAACCTTGAACTGTGCCTTTTTGTTTCATTTTTGCAGCCTCTCTGGTGGAGCGCACTCTATATTGTTAACAGAAGGGTTTAAGAAGTATGCTTATATTAGTAATTGAATGACCGAGCTTGAAACCTGATTCACCCATTGCCCAGGAAGAACTGTTGAAGTCATCCAAGCGAGCTCGGTTACTGATTCCATTGGATTGCAGCACAGTTGTACTTCAACAACAAAATCAAAGGGAACTGTTGGTCATGCACTACTGGATTTGGCAATGAGAAACCTGCACCGTTTGGTGATACAACTGACCTTCTAGTTTGAGAAGGAATTAAAGGACTGTTTCAATGAGCATCCTACTAGACCTTAAGCATCTCAAGCACATTAGCTTGCCGACGAGGACTGTCATTTGCAAATGCCTTCTCGTAGTGATTGGCCTTGTCGTACTGAGAGCAATTATCTCCCCTTTTCTTGCCATTAGCTCGTCTGACAAGAGTTTTTATGAGTCAACAACCCTTGACTTGTTCCCCGGAGTAAGGAAAAATAAGTTTGTTGAGGTCCCACAGATTATATGGGGATTGAACAATCAGAAGATTGCATTTGCCAGAGCATGCTTGACAGCGAAATTCCTGAACCGGTCCCTGCTCATGCCAAGTCTGAGTGCTTCACTTTTCTACAAAGAGGTTGACTTGCTGAAGCCTATTACTTTTGACAAAGTGTTTGACTTTAATAAGTTCAATGCCCGTTGCCATGGGTTTGTAAGACTAGCTCGGTATTCAGAAGTTTCGAATCATACCGAGCCTTTCAAACTCCAAAAGGGAAGTGGCAGGAGGTGGACAGTGGATAGAGACTTGGATCAACTGCAACAATCCAGATTGGTTGAGGTCGATGACTCGGAAGTAATTCATGTCACTGGGAAACATCCGTTTCTGTGGCCGGACCATTGGCCAGTGAAAGACTATGCCAGGATCTTCGATTGCCTTGCCTTAGCTCCTGAGATAGAAACTGAAGTAGTCAAGGTCATATCTAAGATTAAAGATGCAGGAAGAAAAGCAAGACACGAGGCTGCCATTTCTCATAATAAGAAGAGGATAGATGGATCGGCAAATCTGCCTGTGAAGTACATTGCTGTTCACATGAGAATAGAGAAAGATTGGATGATCCACTGCAAGAAGTGGGAGCAGCGGTCCAATTCGAAGGAAATCTGCAGCAGCAAAGGAGAGATCATTCATAAGGTCTCTCAGATCACTGACCTACGCCGTCCAGTTGTAGTCTATCTTGCAGTAGCCGACAGCCTTCTAGAAGACGATTCAGTAACCAGTGGTTGGAGAGTTGGTATGATTGCTTATGAGAAGAAGAAGCTTGGGGTTACTGACATATACGATAGGCAACCTTATCTTATAAAGTCCGCCATCGACTTTGAGGTATGCGCCAGAGCGGACGTGTTTGTTGGCAATAGCTTCTCAACATTTTCCAACCTTGTAGTGTTGTCTAGAACAGAGAGGCTATATAATCTGGGAAGGCAAGCTCATGTGGCGAGGATGTTGGGCTGTCGTCCTACGCATACAACATCATCGGAGATGATGGTGGGCCACAGAGGTGGATGACGGATATGTCGGACACAAGCCTTCAACGCTTAAGTTACGGAACAAATAACGTCTCCTGCCATTGACCTTTGAACACACGTAACATCTGACGGAAGCACAACCACACAGAGCAAGATTGCTTTTGACCGAATCTTGTCTAGGAACAAGTAGGTGCAGCGGCTCGACGGCACTTTCCATGCTAGAATCTGGACATTCACACTGGCATGTTGCTGCACTTATGCAATGAGTTTGGCCAAGTGTTGCCCGTGTACTCTCTGAGTGTGTGCAAAAGCTGTTTCCCGAACTGCATCCTGATGAACAGATTTTTAGTTTCAGAGCTAAACGTTGTGTGATCCTACCTTGTGTGCATTCTGTGGTTTATTGAGAGCAGCTTGCTTCGCATTGTCGAGAATTTGATGCTGTTCACGTGGCACATATGTATGAAGTGTGTTCATTCGTTTAAGCTTGTCCCGGCATATAAAAACTCTTGATTCTGTAGTGATCTGTAAATTTCCTTGATAAAGATTCTTCTTTGGATGTGTTCCTTCTAAAAAAACGACCGGGCCGTGGAAGCAAATACATCATATATTGACACCTATTGTGACAAAAGGAGTTTTTGATGTGGGGAAAGTTCCAAGCTCCTGGTATTCACAACAACTTGACAAGGAACAAAAGGGGGCGGTGGTTTCTGCACACATAGCTGGTTCATCCAATCCAAGGTAGCTACAGCATGCAGGTAGTACACTACATTTTTGTTAACAGTTGCTTCAATCAAGACAACCAGCAGCAGCATGATTCATGACATGTTTAGAAAGGTGTAATCAGCCTGACGTCTAAAGTTTATTTGCTGAGCCCAGATGAGTGAAAACATGGCCTCTTTGGCTAAAAAATTATATCTCTGTAGCTTCCAAGTGTCTCTGAACCTGTAGAAGGTAGCTGCAGAAAACTCTGCTTTTGTTCAGATAATCTGAGAGTAAATCAGCCAGCTATCCGGACCTGCACAATGCAATAAGGCAAGGCGCTAGTTTCCTTCTGTTTCGATGAAAAATGAGCACATTTTCAGAGAACATGCTCCATATGGAATGGTTAAAAAAATTCTTCTTGGACAAAGATGCACCAGTGAACTGTATGGACAAAAGGACATCAGTAAACTATATACTTAAATTTAGCCCTAAGTTGTGCAACAGTTATGTCACCAACCTTGGTTATGTAAGCACTTTTTAACCTATTATGCAGATGAACTCATCTTGATCTCATTAAGCCATCATACTAGGATCTTTGAAGTGAGATCCTAGACAGTAGTTTGGATTCTCTAACTCTTACAAAATTCATAGATGAAAACAAAGTTGGTGCAACAACAAAAGATCCATGCTTAGTATTTAACAATAGTGTGACTTGTAGTGAATAAGTCCAAGTGTCACACGCCACTCAGAACAAAAGTTCCTTTCGTGCAAATTTGAATAAGCAGGTTGGCATGCTCATGCCAGCAAAAAACAGTTTGCTGACACATTATACTGATGTTTTTTAGGGAAATAAACTAAGGTTATTTCGTGTCAGGCTGTAGTAGCTCAAACTATACCTTGAGATTAACAGTGGGTTTTGTCCTACCTTGTACCTATATGCATAAATTTTCTCCGAAACCAAGTTATCTGTTACTATATATACACCACAGTTTTTCTGCTACTCTTCTGCAAAGTGCTGCTAGACTTGCAAGAACAATGCCATACATCCAAGAGACGGACTGCCCCGTCGAATTATTTAAACCCAATAGCGAGGATGACAAGAAAGAGACATCTTCAGTGCCAGAAACAGCGGTTGCGGATGAACCGTTCCCGTTCTTTGGCCTGCTTTGCTACGCCGATGCGCTAGATTGGCTACTAATGGTGGCAGGGACGATTGGGTCCTTCCTGCATGGCATGGCGCCTGCAATGTCGTATTACATACTCGGCAAAGCCGTCGATATGTTCGGGGACAACATAGGCAATCGGGAGGCAATTGTCCATGAACTTAGGAAGGTTACTTTTCTATCCAAAATATTCAGATCCATGATAAAAGACCTATTTGGTTTTGTTAAGCGTTTTTGTTTGATTTTATTAACATAAAAATGGCAGTTGTCTATGTCACTGACATTGCATATTTTTGTTGTTTTCGTTTGTAGTTAGTTCCATATATGTGGTCCTTGGCAATTGTTACACTTCCTGCTGGAATGCTTGGTGAGTACATTCTTCTAACCTTTCCAGTTTTGACAATGTAAACAAAACAGTGGAAGTTATAGGTATTACTTACTACCGTAAAGGAATCAATGGAAATCCTAAGATTGCGATGAACTAAACAATCTGAAAGTTATGAGAATTGAACAACAGTAAAATTACTCGAAGTCAACATGATAGCACAATAGAAGTCAATGTTTATTACTACCGCAGTCCCAAAATATAAGACGTTACAGCCTATGAGGAAGCGAAATTTAAAACCCGATTTCCTCTATAAATTCTCCGATCTAAATGGCAGAGAAGTTTCCATATTTCTACCTTTTCTTGTTGGAGGGGCGACCGTCCGTTGAACTACCAAAAAAGGGTAAACCAATGTGATCATGACATTGTAGGTGCTTGCGATGGGACGGATGCGACTTCCCTCATAAGTAATGGGTGGCATAGCCCGTAGCAGAAGTCCCCTTTTTGTATCCATTTCTTTATTACCCTAGAGGGGCCCGCCCTGGTGGGACCGAGAGAAAGAAAGGATGGGGGGGGGGGGGGGGGGGGGGGGGCGACCATGCATGGCACTTCTCGACCGTGTAGTGATCGTTTTGAACAAAATAAATTGCGAACCCTTGATGCTCACTAGAATTTTATAAAAAAAATCGATGCCTCAATGAGATATTATCTAGTGGCCACCTGAGTAGCAGGCTAGCAGCACATCACAAAAACAAAATGTATGCACATAAAATAAAGCTTATGGGCCCCTTTGATTCAAAGGAATGGTATAGGATTTTTGAAGGATTGGTTCCTATAGGAAATTTTTCTATAGATGTTGTTTCATTCATAGGATCACATCCTACAGGAATTATTCCCATAGGAATCTTGTAGTGTAAATCCTATAGGAAAAAAGCATGAGATCCAACCTCATGGAAAATTCCTTTGCCACAATCAAAGAGAATCCATCTTCCTATAGGATTCACTTAGACATGCCATGCTAATCCTATAGGATTCCTATTCCTATAGTTTTCCTATCCTATGATTCAAAGGAGCCCCATGACAGTAAAAGATGGGAATTTCATATTAATACCTATCACTGTTTAATTACTTTTCTTAGTTAACTACTGCTGCATGAACAGGAGAATACCACGTGACGGGACAACAAATAGTATGAATAGGATCAGTTATTCAGACTGTCTTACCATTTTCCACAATGACCCTGTGCTGCAGAAATTGCATGTTGGATGTACACAGGGCAGAGACAAATGAAAAGCATGCAGATGGCATATCTGAGATCAGTACTCAATCAAGATGTCGGAGCTTTTGATACTGACTTAACCAGCGCGAGCATCATGGCTGGAGTAACCAATCACATGAGCATTAAAAGAAGCAATTGGCGAGAAGGTATCAGTTTGCATTTTATGACATTCAATGTATGTTCGTCAATCAAAGTGAAGCAAAAAGTTTGTTTTATGATAACAAATAGTGAATACGGGCTTACTTTTTTTTCCTCAGATGGGTCACTTTATTTCTAATTTGTCAATCAAAGTGAAGCAAAAAGTTTGTTTTATGATAACAAATAGTGAATACGGGCTTACTTTTTTTTCCTCAGATGGGTCACTTTATTTGTAATTTCTCCACATTCCTAGTCGCAGTCGTTGTTGCTTTTGTGTGCTGCTGGGAGGTGGGTATGCTATCTCTGTTGGTTGTTCCAATGCTTCTCGTTGTTGGAGCAACATATGTGAAAACGATGATTGGCATGTCGATGACAAGGACATCTTTCGTCTCTGAAACGACCACGGTTGTAGAACAGGTACCTACACAAATGACTGTTTTGATAGAACTAAGTAGGTTGCCATATTAAATTTGTGTTAGTATAACACATGTATTTGTGCAGACTCTTTCACATATCAAGACTGTCTTCTCATTTGTCGGAGAAAACTCGGCTATGAACTCCTTTGTGAAATGCATGGACAAGCAATACAAGCTAAGCAAGAAAGAGGCATTCACAAAAGGACTAGGTTTGGGAATGTTACAGATTACAACTTTCTGTTCGTACTCACTGACAATCTATGTTGGGGCAGTAGCAGTAACTGGAAGATCAGCGAAAGCTGGTGAAACAATTGCTGCTGTCATTAACATCCTCTCCGGCGCAATGTAATACTGATAACTAAATTACTATTCATCCAAAACTAGTTATCTTGAAAAGCTATCAGTGCTGATCTTCTTGTCGGTGATTTCAGATATCTCTCAAATGCAGCACCAGATCTTCAGATCTTCAGTCAAGCAAAAGCTGCTGGTAAAGAAGTATTTAAGGTTATCAAAAGAAATCCGGCAATATGTCATGAATCAAATAAAGAATACTAGAAAAGGTCATTGGAGACATTGTAATACGAGAGGTTCATTTCACATATCCATCCCGTGAAGACAATCCAATTCTCCAAGGTTTCTCGCTGTCTGTACCAGCAGGCAAGATTGTGGCTCTTGTGGGAAGTAGTGGATGTGGCAAGAGCACCGTGATTTCTTTGGTTCAAAGATTCTACGATGCTACGTCAGGTTTGATCCCTAACTCTGCATAAACTTTTGTTGAGCGGTATATTCCTCATATATTTGCTTGATTGTATTCAGCAGTGCTTGATTTTCCTCACATTACATATTTTACAAATTAAAGTTGAAAAAGATTGTCTTTCGATAAAAAGGTTGAGAAAACTGTCACTGGAGACTTCTGCAATCTCCCTGATGCAGTAAAAAAGTATTGCTCTCCGTGTGCCACTATTTCAGCATACCCTATTTTTCTTCTGCGACTTCCATGTAGTTAAATAGGTTTGACCATTAAGAAAAACAGAAAAATACAGAAATCAAGAGAAATGCATGAAATTTCAGAATCAAATCAAACAAAATACAGAAATTTTTGAAACAAAGCATGGTGAATCACTTCTGAAGCAAAGATGTAAACACTACATTTTTTGTCCCATAAACCTTAGAAATATCAGTACATTTTCCGTAGTACAAATATCCTTATAACAAATCTTAGTGCATTTTTTAAATTTAACCTATTCGAAGCATCTTTAAAACAATTCTGGTTTTTTCTTTCTAACTGGTCCAAAAGCGATCCATCATTTTCCTCTCATTCTCTAGTGTTCCATTTTACTTCTTCTTAATTTCTATTGATTTTTTGTAATTTTTCAACATCTTCCTTTTTTTACATGTATTCTTAATGGTCAAAACCTTTGAACAAAGGAGGTGTCAGAATCATAATAGGATGGTGAAATAGTGGAAATAATGAGAAGACCATTTTTCTTGAGTGCGGATGGGTGATCACAAGATTTTGTGGAAACATCATTTTAAAATCAACACAATTTTTTTAAAATACTTTTACAGGTCAAATAGAATACATCGTTCCAAAAAAAAAGTTAAAATATATGGTAAATTGGAAAAAAAATACTAAGATTTTACTTTAGTAATATTGTGTGACAATGCAGGTGACATATTTGTTGATGGTCAAAACATTAAGGAGCTTAATCTGAAGTCTCTGAGGAGAAATATAGGTTCAGTGTCTCAAGAACCGTCACTCTTTTCTGGTACTATTTCTGATAATTTGAGAATTGGTAAAATGGATGCAACTGACGAAGAGATGATTGAAGCAGCGAAAACGGCTAATGTGCACTCTTTTATATCCAAACTTCCAAACCAATACTTAACTGAGGTACGACTTAATGTTCACAAAGTAAGGACGGTAACAACCTCGCAGATATCTCTTTTATTATATGTTTGTAAATCAAACCAAGTCAAATTACTCATTTTAAATATCATTACAAGAATGCAGACTGCATTTCAAGCTGAGCACTCTTGTCCCTATCCCTAGGCAGCCCACAGAGAGCAGCAATTTGTTGGAAACATAGCTATTTTTCATACATAGTTAGGCACCAAATCTATATAACTGTAAGCATTGCCCTATTTATGTATCAGTTCAGGTTGGAGAAAGCGGTGTGCAATTATCTGGAGGCCAGAAACAGAGAATAGCTATTGCAAGGGCTATTTTGAAAAATCCCCCAATTCTTCTTCTTGATGAAGCCACAAGTGCACTTGATTCAGAATCTGAGAAGCTAGTTCAGGAAGCTCTTGACAGAGCTATGCAAGGAGGACTGTTATCTTGATCGCCCACAGAATGTCAACAATTATAAAGGCAAACAAGATTGTTTTTGTAGAGAATGGAAGAGTAGCTCATTCTGGAACACATGAAGAATTGCTAGCAAAAAGTGCATTCTACTCGAGTGTATGCAGTATGCAAAATCTTGAGAAGAAATCTGGCAAGAGTAAAGAAAGGTAAACAGAATCAACACACTTACTTTTACACTGTATGCTCCCTTATAAATCCGTAATCACATTGTACATGTGCAACTATTAACCATCGTGTTATAAGATTCATCAATACAGTGCTGAAAAAATATTTTTGAACAACTGTTACTAGCGACAAGTACCTCGCTTGCTTGTAATAAGAGTACAGTTTAGTCACTAGTTTATTCTGATTGGTAAAACAGAATCACTAAGCAAGACGAAGAAGAACAAGATAGCGAGACACCTTTATCCGCACATGATCAAGAGAAGAGATAGAGCTGACTTCGAAGAAACGAAGCAAAGGGCCTGGAAGAGAACATCTGCTTTCTACAGAATATTCCTTAGAACTTTTAAACCTATGCCAGGAAAAGTTCTGCTAGGTTCGACAGCAGCAGCAATCTCTGGGATCTCAAAGCCTATATTTGCCTTCTTTATTATAACAGTCGGCATGGCATACCTGGATGCAGACGCAAACAGAATAGTCGGCAAGTACTCGATAGTTTTGTTCCTAGTCGGGCTGGTAACTTGTATCAGTAACATCTTCCAGCACTATATCTATGGCCTGGTCGGCGAAAGGGCGATGAATAACCTAAGGGAGGCTCTCTTTTCAGGTCTGACACACGACGAACATAAAGTTTCGTATCTCTCACAAGTTGCATTTAGTAGCACAGAAGTATGTGGACCGTCATTGTTTGGAATGTAACATCATCTCTTTTTCTAAATGCAGTCGTTCTTCGGAGCGAAGTTGGTTGGTTTGAAGAACCCGGGAACGGCGTCGGCTTCCTGACCTCACGTGTTGTCAGCGACACCTCGATGATCAAGACAGTCATATCCGATCGAATGCCCGTCATCATTCAATGCATCTCTTCAATCCTGATAGCAACAGTGTTAAGCACGGCACTGAACTGGAGGATGGGTCTGGTTGTATATGCGATGATGCCATGCCACCTGATCGCCAGCCTTGTGCAAGTCAGATCGGCGAAAGGTTTTGCCACTGACATCTCCACTTCCCACCAGAAGGTCATCTCACTCACTTCAGAAGCCGTAAGCAACATCCGTACGGTGGTGTCTTTCGTTCAGGAAGAGGAGATACTCAGGAAAGCCGATTTGGCACTGCAAGAACCGATGCGGATAATCAGGATGGAGAGCATCAAGTACGGGACAGTGCAGGGGGTTGCCCTCTGCTTATGGCATATGACGCACGCCATCCAACTGAGCTGCACCATTGCGCTGCTTGATAAGGGACTAGCAAAATTTGAAAACTGCGTACGATCATATCAAACATTTGCGCTGACAGTGCCTTCCATCACGGAGCTATGGTCCTCGATCCCAATGGTCGTGTCGGCGATCACGCTACTGAATCCCGTGCTCGACATTCTCGACAGAGAAACACAGATCATGGCAGATGAACCAAAAGCACCTGCTGACGAAGAAGACATAATTATGGGTCACGTTGCGTTCGCAGATGTCAGCTTCAGCTATCCCTCGAGAACAAAAGTGGCCATACTAGACGGCTTCAGTCTAGCCATCGAGCCAGGCCAAAGGGTCGCACTGGTCGGCCCGAGTGGTGCTGGAAAATCCACGGTGTTCGCCCTTCTGCTAAGGTTCTACGAGCCTTCCAAAGGAAAAGTACTCGTCGACGGTAAGGACATCAGAGACTACAACCTGAAGTGGTTAAGGAAGCGGATTGGACTAGTTCAGCAAGAGCCAATCCTGTTCAACCTGTCTATCAGAGAGAACATCAGCTATGGATACGAAGGCGCGTCGGAGGCAGAGATAGTGGAGGCAGCAATGAAGGCAAACATCCATGAGTTCATCAGCAGCCTGTCGACAGGGTACGACACCATTGTTGGGGACAAAGGGAGTCAGCTCTCCGGAGGCCAGAAGCAGCGGATCGCGATCGCCAGAACTATACTGAAGAAGCCCGCGATACTCCTGTTAGATGAGGCGACGAGCGCTCTGGATGGCGAGTCCGAGAGGGCGGTGATGAGCTCTCTGGAAGCAAAGGGGTGGAGAAACCACGGCGAGCTCTCGAGCAAGACCACGAGCATCACGATCGCGCACAGGCTGTCCACGGTCGCAAACGTGGATGTGATCTTTGTGATGGACCATGGCGAGGTGGTGGAGACAGGCAGCCATGAAACATTGGTCTCTGAAAGCAGTAGACTTTACTCGAGAATGTACCGCATGCAGATCAAAGGGGCGAAAGACTGAATTTTTTGTTTCTTCTTCATGGTTTTCTCTTTCTGATAGGAATGCAGAAATTAAGGCAACATCATTTCAAGCAGTTAACCTGATGTTGGTTGGAAGTTTGGAACAATTTTTAAAGGTGAAGTGTGAAAGTTTTTTTGAAAAAGCAACTGCATTTTCTCAAAATGTTGATTCGTGCCATTGCCTGGTTTCTTTGTTCAGCTTTGCTTTGTTCATGAAGGTTCGGACCTTTTGGCTTCTACTCATAAAAATTGATCTTTTTTTAGGCTAAAATGTGCAACTCTCTGCGTAGTGTCCATAAAAGGTCGGCAACACCTACGTGACCCTTGGTATGTTTGGCAAGTGTCAAGCGGAAGTGTTCGGGTGGAATTTGTCTCCGAGATGGGATGTATATTTATCAGTATTCAAAAATCAATACTCCCTCTGTTTCCGTTTTTATTGTCGCGGAGAATGATAGATTTCCTATTCTTCTTTTCTTTTTCACTTGAGCTTACTTCATGTTTATAGTGGTATTCTCACCGGAGATACTTTTGGCTCCTCGGTGCTAGTGCACCTGATATGCTAATTATTTAGAAATTCATAATAAGGTAAAAAAATCCGAATCTTTTTAATGCTAAAAAATGATGTATTCTACGCGTGTAAAAACATGGCTAGGAAATAATTCTCATTGACTTCACAAATCGACGAATATAGCGTGTATGCAGTGCTTTTTAGCCAAATCTTTGGTTCAGGGTGCAATAAAAGTCATTCTTTGGAGAAATGTTTTGTACGGGTACAATACTTGATCATGTTTGCCTGAATGTTTTTTGAATTTTTAAATTTCTATTTCTTTTTTACATATCGGGTGCACTGGTACCAATTCTCCAATGTATATTCATATTCTCACCATCTCAATCAAAAAGGTGATTACATGGGCTCATCCACCCTTTATCCTTTGAACCAAAGGTAAAAATGGCTATCCTTAATCCCATCCAATCAAACAAGAAAAATTGCTAACCTTACCAGGTGGCTGGGGATGTCCTCATTCCTCTTCAATCTTGTTCCATGAACCAAACACACCCTAGGTTTAGCTTGGCACGGATGCGGTGCCCTGATGTTGTTTCAGAATCTGTCATGGCTTGGGATGACATTGCTTGCTCCAGTTCTTCAAGCTGAATCAAAACAATTCAGAGATGTCACTATTGCTAGGCAAGGAAAAACCTTTTTTCTCTGTTCATACAAAACTAGGATCACATGGAAGAATCAAGTCGGCAACATGAATAAGATCTAGTTAATTCACCTTCTTCTCAAGTTCAGCCAGTATGCCAGCAAGGCACACCATCTCATCCTCCAGAGTGTATTTTGCTGAGCCTCCTTCGGCGGCAGATGCACTATCCTCTTTATCAGCCAACATAGCTTCCCTAGCATTTTTCAGGTTCTGTATGCGTGATTTGCATAATGTAATAGACTTTGCACAATATCGGATAGCATCTCTAATCTTGGGCTTGACCTCCAAGACAGAACATATGCGAAAGTTTCTAGGGCCGAACTAAGGATATTAACAAATAAAAACCAACAAAATATACAAGACACAACATTATACCATCATCTAACTGAAAATTTCCTTTGTGTAATGTGCATTTACGGAAGTGAAGGTACGCATGCAAGATTTTGCTCAACTCAAATTGATTCATATCATATATGGATAATAAAATTAAATGAACACCTTTAGCCACTTAAATCTTGAGCTTAACTTGCTAAAAGGTTCTCTAAAACACTAGAAAGAATCCACTGGAAGGATACCTACACCACTTTAGGTTTACAAATATGCTGTTTATAGTAATATATGGAAGACAATTAGCACTGTTATTACCACAAAAAGGATACAGTTCAACAATTCGACGATCGTCATGCTCAACCAAACGCTCCAAGACGGCTAAAGCTGTTCGGTAGTAACAGAGTGAGTCTTCTACATCGTCTGCAAATCAAACGTGTGGAAATGAGAACAAAAGACCACTCACTCGCTAAATGCAGAAGCAACTAAGGAAACTGAGACTACCTCTTTTCAAGCAGACTTCGGCCAGAGCAGAAAGGATTTTAACATCCTCCATAGTGGTGCCTGGGCTCTTTTCAACTAATGCTCTTGCAATATCCAACATTTCCCAGGCCATATCGATATCAGAATCACTTTCATCGCCTGATATGTTATCATCATCATAGTCGCTGTCACTGCTCCCATCCTCTTGATCTTTTTCATCTGAGTTTTGTCCTAATCAATGTCTATGTCAGTATTAACTATGGTAGGACGAAAAGCACACTGAAAAATTGAACATGGCCGTCAACTATTATACTATTGGACCATTCGTGAAGATGTGGATTTAAGAGAACAAAAAGCAATGAGATGGATACTAATATGTAAATTATCCAGTTTCATCGGTATAATGTGATCATCATAACACAATGGTGCATTTAAAAGAAAACAGTCAGAATCCTGATGCGGAGACAAGCATTCACATTGTTGCACATAATTGCTAAAAGGATAAATTTCTATGCAGTTAACACTAGCCAGCGCAAATACCAGATACACAAGTTAGATAACTAATTGCCAAAAATAGGCCTGTGCTTTATAGATCCATTTATATTTAATCTAGGCATTTGTATTCCAAGTGTACATGTAAGATAAGATAAAATAAACATACAAATACAGAGGCAATTAGCCGACATATGGCAACAGACATGAGTTACAGTTAACTTATAAACAAGACTTGAAAGTAAAAGCATTTCTATTCTCCACGACATCATTTGCTATCTGGAGTATGAATTGAATCGCTCACATTGATTACTAGCTAGGAAAAGAGGAAGAGAGAACATTTGTGTCAATAGAATTTAATCGACTCTATAGACAGATGGTAACTGTAATAATGGCATACCTTCCTCAAAATCATCTTTCTTCAAAGGAGAAGAATCCTCCATATTGCTACCAGGGGCCTTTGAGTTTACAGTATCATCCTTACAGGTTGTACTTTTTACTGATTGTTCATTTGGTGCACACTTGGGAACATTAAACAAGGGATCGGACACACCCTGAGTTTCTTTTAGTGCACATCCATATTTGTAATACCTGCTATCACACTCAGGAGCAAATTTCCATAGCGAGCAACCCTAGGAGACAAAAAAAGCACAACTCACAAGTTTATGAGTGGATAATTATTCAAGATGAAAACATGAAAGGTAATGTAATATGAGGTAGTACGGCCAAGATCATTCCACCAACCAATTTGATGACACAACAGGTGCTAACTTTATGTAATGCCTATTATATAAGCTGACTAGTTCTTGCACAGATCATGAAGTGCGATGCTTTATTTTTTGTGATAAACCTCTTCATTAATCAAAGGATTAGGGAGCATCCACTACAAAGTGAAGTATCCGCACATGGCTGGGTGAGTGTAGGAACGACATTTGGGAGTATAACTCTAACCTGATCTTGATTGCGTGACTGAGGAAGTCGAGAGCATTGACAAAGTTCCCCTTCTGGATGGCCTGGAACCCCTGTCGAACAGTTGCTTCGCCCGCTCTAGTGTTGTAGGAGGTGGAGTGTAGAATCTAGCAATCGGAACCAAGGTGTGGACTTCACCATCCTCGCACAACTTCCTCGCCTGCTCTGACCGGAGCTCGATTGTGAAGACGCCATCAGCCGTTCCTAAGAGAATGGTGTTTGCTCCCTCGGCAAAGCCCATTACCTTGAGCAATGTGGACGAGAGAGCAGCATTAGGGAGCGAACTGTCCAGGCGGATGACCCGGCTCTTCGTCCATCGTGCATTGCTGTGGTCACTGACATCCCCTGACCAGAGTTGGATACTAGTTGAATCCAAGGACGATTCAACAGCTCCCAGCCCACCATCCTCCGTCACAATGAGGTGAATCCCCGCCTTTCCCTCGAATGCCGGTGAGATCCTTGCCATGCTGCATCGGGCCAGGTCGTATTCAATGATTTGTCCGTGGTCGGACACGAAGTAGAGCAGAGACTTCCCCACGAGGACGCTGGCTGTATGCTCCCTGAAGAACATTTCCAGGTTGTGGATGGACTTGATTTCGCCCCACGTATGAGTCTCCGACGAGTACACGCACGCCGACGTGGCGGCGGCTCCATCTCGTGCTCGTCGTCGTCGTCGCTGTTGTAGTCGCTGTAGCGTCGGGCGATGGAGACAAAGACGATGCGGAAGGGCCCCTCGCGGCAGCCGCGGTGGTCGCACCCGTCCGCCGCGCAGACCACGGCCGCGGCCGGGGCGTCGCAGAACGTCACCTCATCTGGCCCAAACACGAGCCGCTGGTCGCCGGAGATTGGGTCCCATACAATGAGATCTTGATTCGAGCAGTGGATCAGGGCGCGGCCATGGCGGAAGTCGAGGGCCCGCCCGTAGCGCTGACTGCTGCCTGGGACGGCGAGGGAGAAGGCGGAGGCCGTGGCGGTGACGAAGCCTTCTACGCCTACGTGGGGGGCGTTTTGAAGGAAGCCCAGTACCGGGGCTCTCCCGTGGAGCTCGTGGAGGCGGCGGTGGAAGCGGCGGTGGCAGATGACGCTTCTCCAGGGCTTGCAGACGAGAGCGGCGCGGAGGAGGCACGAGGGCTCGTCCGGGGGGAGTCGGAGGAGGATCTCCTCGATGAGCTCCTCCGGGAGCGCCGGCGGTGAGTCGGTGGGCGGCGACGGCGGCGGCGGTGCCATGGGAGCAGCTCGGTCTCGCTAGCTATGGGCTTTGGGTTGAGGTGAAATGTTCGGCCCAACCAGATTCAGAAAGTTTGAGTGCGACTGCGGTATCACAACAGAGTTTTTTTTCGAGGGGTCTTCTTCTTCAGCATGTACCATCATTTGCTTAATGTGATAGAGTTGCAGGCCGGATCTAACTGAATCGAGAGAAGTACTACAGGAAGACCAATCAAAGTACTTACACAATATACCAGCATTATGCCATCTAACTGATATAATTTCGTTTGGTGAGCACACTTCATGTACACTGATATGTTCAAGGCAAGGGAAGGTCTTTGAGATTTGGTCAAATTAGAACTAATCAATATTTTAAGATCATATATGGATAGTAAATATATGTGGACACCTTTATTAGACACTACGAGCACAGAAATACCCCCAGAAGCCGGAAGAGTGCACTAGACTAGAGCACTCTTGGATTGCAGATATGATGTCTCACACTAATATGGCAGAAAATTCCATTACGAGATTTAGCTCCAGTTTTTAGTGACAACAGACATAAAAAAACTGGCATGGTTGACATGGTTAATACATCGTCTGTCACAACAACAAAACATGATTTTCTTCTATGCCAGCTTGGGTTGATAGTGCTTGCTCCACTTCTTCAAGCCAAATCAAAACAATTCAGAAATCAACATAATCTGAATATGAAGACCTGGTGAATGCTATATCTTCGATATCAGTTGACGATCAGAGTAGAACTGCAAGACCCAGCATTGGAGTATCTATCAGCAGTCTGCCGCATGCATAGTATTCCTGCAATTCACCTTGCCGGTGGCAGTTCGGATCACCAAAATACATGTATTCCTTTGGTCATCTGAAAAAAAGGATATTAAACACTTTGGATAATATGATCAAGAAAAGGTGGATCTCAAAGACCGGGTGTAATTGTTGCCCAGCCTTGAAATCAATTGCACATATTGTTCTTCATTGCAAGCATCCAGTTCTGATCTGGAATGCCGCTGGCATAAGTGAAAATGTGCTTCAGACCAACTGAGCTTAATCGAGCAGCACCCACCTGCATCATCGAGCTGCCGGAACGACAAGATTTTTCAGCGCGCCACTTCATCTCTGCTTCAAACCTAAGACACTAAATAGCAAGAGTCCTTAAACATGTGGAAAGCACAGGCAAAGCATGGTCAAGACAAGGACTTCTTACGCACCAATTTTGTACCAATTAGTCTTCAGTTTCATTGGCTCTTTCTGAATTCTGGAAACAACTTGACGGTTGCTCTTTTGTACATATCTTTTGCAATTTGTACTCTATTCAATGATATTCAGAAATGTCATTGTCCATTGCAACCAAGGGAAAATCATTTTCTGTTAATACAACAATATGCTCATGAAAAAATGTAAGATGAATAAATTTTAGTTCATCTTCACCTCAAGTTAGGCCAAGACACTGTCAAGAGGAACTTTATTTCATCTTCACAGGCCGATGAGCTATCAGCTTTATCAGCCAGCCAACAAAATCTCGATGCTATATTTTGGATTTAACATTCGTGATTTGCATAATGGAACAGATATTGCATAATGTACTCACCTCTAATCTTGGACACCAGACATATAGGTTTCTTGGACTAAATCCAGAAAGTAATTAGGTAAGACCAACCAAAATACAGAAGATGCTGGTAGTATGCTAATTGATATTTTCGTCTACTGATCAGAGCTCATCCCCACATGTACAGTGACATGTGCAACGCGAGTGAAGGTACCTTTAGACCGTACAGCCTCAGAAGAAACAAATCCAGGGGAAAGTGCAATACAATACTCTACTTTGGGTTGCAAATATGACATTTCAGATTACTGCATTGCAGAAAATTGGCACTTTTATACCACAAGATATAGTTCACAATCTTGTGACAGCACACAAGGATAAACATGCCATGGTTACATAGCCAGCACAACAAACAAAGGACATGCTTCAACTGCATGATTGCAACAACATACATATCAATAGTCAACAAACAAAGGTGGCAATTCTTTTCACGGTCTCATCCATGACAGAGCTAGGGCTGTGGCCGCTCGCTTCAGTTCTTCAAGCTGAATCAAAACAATTCAGAGCTGTCATGGTTGTATATAGCATGAAGACGAACGGATAAAATCTGCACTAGGGTATTCACCTTCTTCACCTTGGGACGCCTCTGGAATGTAGAAACTGTCAACCGGAACCAAAGAGAACAAGTTTCCATCCTCGCACACCTTGCTCACTCGCTCTGACTGAAGCTCGATTGTGAAGATTCCGCGAGGCGTTCTGACGAAAAGGACATTCGCCCTCTCGGCAAAGCTCATAGGCTTCACCTTCTCTTCCTCGAGAGCAGCAGCTGGGAGCAAATTGTGCAGGTAAATGACCCGGCTCTTTACCCATAGTGCTGCGTCATTGCCGTCATTACCAACCTCGACCAAATGTTGAGATGGGAGTCTGAAAATGATTCAGCAACTCCCAATCTACCATCCTCGGTGAGTATGAGGGCGACTGAATCGTTCCTGTCGAACTCCAAGGGGGGTGAGATGATGGAAGCAGCGTCCCCATCCAAGTCGTACTCAATGATTATTCCTTGATCGGACAGGAAGTAGAGCAGAGAAACGAGATCCTCTAACTTTGCCATTCCTAACTTTCCCTAACTTTGGGTCATTGACACGTGGGGCCTACCACACAAGGGACCCACCTGTCAGTCACTAAAAGTCAGGAAAGTTCAGTCTCCGACGAGTAAGAGCACGCCCATGTAACCCACTCCAGATCCTCCTCCTCCTCCCCTTGGACAGTGTAGACCATCACCAAGTAAAAGGGCGTCATCCCGTGACAGCCGCAGTGGTCGCACCCGTGTGCCGCACAAACAATGGCCGCGGTTGGATTGTCGCGCATGAAACTGGTGTCCCACATCGCATCTGGCGCTGGCACACGCTCCTCGTCGCCGGTGATTGGATCCCATAACAAGAGCTCACCGAAATCCGGAGCCATGTCGAAGACCCCCCGTTCCCCTCCCCTCTCCCTTATCCTCTCGCGACAGAGGAGGCGACCAAGCGCTCGGTCCTTGCCGGCGGATCCGCCGCTCCCCTTCGCCTCCGGTCGCCGTTTCGGCGCCGTGAGGTGGAGGGGAGCTCCGGGATCTCGTCGTGTGTGTAGTTAGGTAGGGTTAGGTCTAGGTTTCTGTCTCCGGGCGTCGTCGTCGAAGGCGGTGGCGGTGGCGGCGCCATGTCGGAATAAGTCCTCCCCCTCCTTTCCCCGTTCCGGCGGTGACGCCGGGGAGGCTGTGGAGGTGCTCCGTCGGGTCCCCTCTCCCGTTCTTGTTCCTCCGGCCGGCCGAGGTGGCGGGGAGAGGAGCTGGCGGGTCGGGGTGATCTGCTTTTGGTGGTGGTGCGAGTGGTGGCCTTCTTCGTCGAGCTTGCTCTGGCCGGCCGTGGTGGCGAGGGGAGCGGCCGGCTGGGGGTTGGTTGCTGCTGTTGATGGTGGTCTCGTGGTGGCTGGCCTGGACGGCGTCGTGTCGGCTGGAGGTGCGGCGGAGCTGGGGTGGTGGTGCTGTGGCTGTGCGCGTTCAGCGCGACTAGGTTCCGTTGCGTCGCGGCGGACGACTTCTGCAGCCTTCTACAAAGTGTGGCGGCGCTTCCTCACCGGCGGCAGGTGGTACGGCGACTTCGGCGTCTTCTAGGTTTCTTGGGAGCAGGCTAGGGATCCGATTGTGGTTTGTTCAGAGAGCTCAGGGTGCTTGGTACAAGTTTCAAGGGGTCTTTTGTGTTTCTTTTCTTTGTTCCGGACTTGCTTGTAATTTGTCTGAGTACTCTGAATATATGTATCGGATCTTTTTCAAAAAAAAAGAAATCCGGAGCCATGTCGAAGACGATGAGAAGGGCGCGGCCATGTCGACAATCGAGGGCCCTCCACTGTACTATGTCTGGGATGGCGAGGGGGAAGGCTGAGGCTGTGGTGGCGACGAAATCTTCTATGCTCCAAATGATGTTGTTTCGAAAGAAGCCCAGCACGGGGGGTCTCCCGTGGAGCTCGTGGAGGCGGCGGCGGAACCTGCGGTGCGAGATGATGCTCCTCCAGGGCTTGCAGACGAGCGAGGCGCGCAGGAGGCACGACGGCTCATTGGGAGGGAGGCGGAGGAGGATCTCCTCAATGAGCTCGTCCGGCGGCGACTCGGCGAGGCGCAGCGACGGCGGGGGCGGCGCCGCCATGGAGCTTTGCTAGGTCTGGGCTTGGATTGGGGAGAGTGCAGTTGAAACGTTCGGCCCAACCGGGGAGAATTTATAATTTGCCACACTTTACTTTGGACATCTATTATTTGCCACTCTTTAGTTTAGCTTTTACTATTTGCCATGTATTACACCAGTTTCTTTACAATTTGCCATCTTTCCCCTTTATACCGATTTAATATTAATCTTAACTCCAAAATACGTTTTAAATACAGTATCTGCGTACCTCTGTACCTGGCTAGACAGAACCGGGTCGGGCTGCTCGTTCCCGTCGTCCAGCTCAGTAGAGAACAGAGGAACTTGGGCGGGTGCAGCGCCGGCAGCGGCCGTGCTGCGCGACCTTCTGTCCGGCGGCGACCACGAACGGCGGAGGAGGTGCAGAGCATCCGAGCGCCGGCGACACGGACGGGACTCCTCGAGGGAGCACCGGGCACCTCGTGCGGAGGAGGTGCAGAGCAGCTGTCCGCCGGCGACGCCGACCGGACCAAGGGCGGAAGGGCACTCCTCGACGGAGCGCCTCCGACTCCTAGAGGTGCGCGGCGGCCGCGCAGAGTCGCAGGCGGCGCAGATGGAGGAAGATTTCTGTGTCACTGCAAATAAAAGAAGGTGTGTGTGCTTGTTCGTTCTTGCTGCCAAGTACAGGCAATTCTTCATGTTTCAGCTAGTTTAACAGTGACCAAGCAGTGGATTTGGGAGTATTGTCTGGCAGCTATCAGCGATCGAATGAGTACGAACCCAATAGTTTGGCAGCTATCAGCGATCGCATGAATCAGGTATTCACGCATATACTACTCCAACGGAAATAGGGCAAAACATTTGGAATGAGGGAAAGTCAGGGGAGAAGAATTGGTTACTGGATCGTGGCTGCCGTTCGTGGTCGCCGATCGTGGCCGCGCGACCCAATTCCGGCCGTTGCCGCCGGCGGTGCTCCCGTCCTGATCCTATGTTTTTGCTCCGCTACGCAAGGCAACGGGAACAAGACGATGCCTGTGGCAAGATGGTTAGTTGGGTGGTTGTACCCCTAGCCCACCAGAGTTCAAACCCCAGGTTTGACGCTGGTGTTTCTCATTTAAGGCGGAATATTCCTCAGTGGGAGGCGACGTTCCCGTCGACAGCGAGGCGCCCGTGGTGACTTCGTCAATCTCAAGACTCAACCCGCCGACTCAGTCTCTCGGAGGTGCTCATAGGGGTAGGGTGTGCGTGCGTGCGTTCATAGGGGTGAGTGTGTGCGCGTGTATATGAGCGCTTGCGTTGTACTGTGTTTCGAAAAAAAAAATTTGATTCGGTGCAGCCAGGTGAATCCCATCGCTTGAGCAGCCCGACTGGTTCTGTCTAGCCAGGTACAGAGGTACGCAGATACTGTATTTAGAACATATTTTGGAGTTAAGATTAATATTAAATCTGTATAAAGGGGAAAGAGGGCAAATTGTAAAAAAAACTGGTGTAATACGTGGCAAATAGTAAAAGCTAAACTAAAGAGTGGCAAATAATAGATGTCCAAAGTAAAGTGTGGCAAATTATAAATTCTCCCGCCCAACCGATGCACGAAGATAACTGGAGTTTTCTGAACTTGTTGGGGCAGGGCTAGCTATCGCACGTTCGATCGATAGCTATCGGTGGAACGATTTCCGACAGCGATCCTATTCCGTTTCTGGTACGATCGTGCGAGCGTGTTATTCGAACGGCCGTGCGTAGTTTCGCTCATCCTAACGGCCGTACCCTGTGCGTCGAATCGTCTGATCAATGCAATATAGAGGGGTTTGTCGTTCTTTCCACAGGGACTAGGCGACAACTATCGAGGTCGGCTAAAGCTAGATCACAATATTATGGAGGATTTGCAGGAATTAAATCTAAACTATCAGATGTATCTTTTTGGTATTTTCAGTTTAGGAATTACCACAGCACAGCACACTGATTATTTAATTAAAGACACACAAGGACTAGCACACAACAAATATACATAAGCATAATTGAGATAGAGGCAGAAATACAAGACTAGCACAAACACAAGAAAAGCTAGAAGCTAGATACGCATGTACAAGCACCAAGGCGTCACACAAGGGCCTCACACAAGTGACCAGCTTTACTAGCACGTATACATACACGAACAAAAATTACAGACAACAGTTTACTTTAATATTCAACAGAGAACACTACCAAACTGAACACAACTTATTATTCTGAACAAATCACAGTCACAACACAGCAGTAGTTCACAAGATTCAGAAATTAAAGAGAGAGAGAGAGAGAGAGAGAGAGAGATGGGTCGAGTGGAGTCTCGGTGATGAGCAGCAGCTGGGGTCGTTGAGGAGAATCAGCAGCACGTTTTTTTTTTTTTTTTTTTTTTTTGAACAAAGGAGCGGCCCGAAGGGCCTGGATACCATTATCTGTGGGGTACAAATTACAATAGGGACCTTAGTAAAAACAGAAATAACATCGAAGTCCCTAGCATTTACAGAAACGACCCTACAAAGGAAAATAGAAATGCAATTGGGTCCTCCGCCAGTAACAGAGAGAGCAGAGCTCGAGCCGCAGTCGTCTTCCTCAGCGACGGGGACGACACCACTTGCCGCCAGAGAAGCGTTAATCACCACGACGAACTCCGAAGAGGGCCTCCGATTGGAGGTTGAAAATATGCCAGAAAAATCCAGCAAGCACGGCCACCAGATAGCCATCATAGTCGGTAGTTTGAAAACCGCCGAGATTGTTCTCCATAATTTGGTATCTCTGCTCCGAGGCAGCTGAAGATCAAGATAGCACCAGATGATTTGCTTCCTCCCAGCGCTTCCACTGCGAGTAGAGAAAACCTCATCCTTCACCAAGAACAAGCCGCCATCCTTCCACCACTGCCCATGAGGAGCAAATCCGCCGTCGAACTCCACACTCCCGCCACGAGTTGGAGGAGACAGATCCAATACAGATTTACAGCAACAGAAGGAATAAAAACTGGCCTTATTGAAGGAGATCAAAGCTTGCATCGCCGCCGTCTTCGGCTTCCCCCATGGAAGCGCAACAGCAAGTGACAGCAACATCCTTGAGAGCCAAGCCTGGCCAGAGAAGTTTCGCTCCAAATCTCCTTTGCGCACCTTATTCTGAGGGATGCGAGGATCCATCAGCCTCCCTTGTATCTCTTCCTGCCACCAGAAGAGCACGGTGAAGAAGAAGGAGACCTCGACGCGGTGGATTTGGCCGCCGAAATCCACCGTCCTACCCTCCAGCTCTACGGCATGAAGCCAAGATCTGGCATAAAGCCAAAGCAGAGATCTACTACTACTATTTACAAGCCAAGCAACGTCTCCGAATCCACACCGAGCGACATCGTCGCCGGAGAGGACCGAAGAGCGTGCCGGCGCAGGAGAAGAAAAGAGAGGGACGACTCTCAAAGCACTGTAGCAGAGCGAGAGCGGTGGGAGGGGAAAGTGACTCTTCTCTGGCTAGCAGCACGTTGGTCTTGGGGAGAGGAGCAGCAAGAGATTCGAAGGAAGAGCAGCACAGGGGCAGGAGTCAGAAGGTGCAGCAGCAAGAGGTGAAGAAGGAAGAGCAGCACAAGGCACAGCAACGAGCGGCCGGATGCGTCGGAGAGTCGTCGTCGTCGCCGATGAAGATGAAGCCGGTCGAGACGCAGGGGATGGAGCAGCTCGTGGTGGTGGCGTGCTGGAGTGGTGGTGGCTGGTGTAATCGCGGTGGCGCGCCGCCACGCCTGGCCTGGCCGCGGCGGCGGCCGGAAGTGGAGAAGCTGGGGATTTTTAGAGAGGAAGCCAGGCCTCAGTTCGATTGGAAAGCAGCTGGGGATTTTATCCCGATCTGATCTGGACATTATTCAGCTTGGCCCCTCCACTTCTCTTCTTCCATCACAAGAAGATCCCTGCTCTTTCCTGTTCAGGACCTCATCTGTTAAGTGATTGTTGCTGACAGGTCCTTGGACAACTTTTGTGTAGAATTTCAGTGCCTTTGCGCACCAATCCTGCAATAATGAAAGCAAGGCTGTAAAATAGCTAATGTAATGAATATAGCTTGTTAATTATTATTTCAGTGGCATGGTTGATCAAGAAATATTCAAATGTGAGTGAATTATGCTAATGATCATGCTTGCAATTTAGATACAAATGTCACTGATCAACTCCCCCACACTTAAATCTTTGCTTGTCCTCAAGCAAAGACAAGTGAAAAGAACTACCGACAAATGAAAGTGAATAGTAAAGCTGCTTGGCAAACATGTAAATCCATTTAAACTTGTTCCAAAATCGAATTGTTGACCATGAAGTTTGAACAATGGTTTCAGAACACATTTCGAATGTAAAGTTTTATGTTTTTCAAGAGGTAAGATCAGTGAAAACTGGAGATACTGCATTTGGAAACAAACTGAACTAACAGGATCCTGGAGTGAGCCATAGGAACCAAACTTTTGCATTCTGTCAGTGCGTCACATGCTACAGATCCCAGGATCATAGCATGCTAATGCTATGTTAGCAGTCAGTAAAGAACATGATGTGAGTGCCTCACATACCACCGATCCCGAGACCATGATATGCTAACGCTGATAAAGGATCTTAAAATATAGAATTGATATTTTCCTTTTTAGTTAGTGCTTCACATGTCACCGATCCCAAGACCATGACATGCTAATGCTGTTTTGGCTCAAATCAACAAGTTAGTAGATATGAATTTACATTTTGAGAAGTCAGTGCTTCATACACCACCGATCCCGAGATCATGGAGTACTAATGCAGGGTCAATGTTAAATGGCTCCAACAGGATTCTCAACTTCCATTTGTTTCCAACTTACACATCTCCAGACTTCACAGATTTTACAAAGAGAAAAACCCAAAACTGAAACTGAAATGCTACTCTGAATCCGAATGTTCAAAAATCATACTCACAACTCAAAAATGATTCAAGTAAACATGGGTTCACATTTTAACAAGAAGATTCAATGTTTAAATTCATTTCTCAGAGCTCAAAGATTAATCCAAAACTTTTTCACCGATGAAAGAAAAGGTACTTCAATCAAACATGCAATTGATAAAGAAAACATAACTTCCTTAAGGTAAGAAACGTTTTCACCTGGTAAGTGTTGACATTTCTCCTCTTCTGAGATCACTCCTCCTTGTCTGCATGCTCTTTTGATGCTCCTCCTTGCTCCACTCCAACCATTCTCCTCAACACCATACCATGAATCCACCAGGATCCCATGGAATGTCGACTCGCACCATGTATGACCTCAATGAGTAGTGCCCAAGCAAAATCCTGAAAATACAACCACACAAAAACAAACTTGCACAAGTGATAGGGTTGACACCCACGAGGTCATCAATTGAGTAACCAATGATGTAAGTATAGCAATAAAGCACATGATGATAATGAATAGCATTCAGATGTGTGATGTGAGCAAGATTAAAGCATGCATCCTTAGGCAGAATTTGAGCATTTGAATTATTTATGCCATCATAAGCATCATACGAAATGTCACAATCAAGATTTTTATGATCAAAATTCAGCAATTCATTTTTCAGTTCTTCTTTTAGCAATGGTATCATGTAGTGCAAGGTAATGGCAGAAGGATAGTAAGGTAACATGTCATCAAGAGGATTAGATAAACCTGCTTCGGCATGCTCTTGTATGACGACATCCTTGACCACTTGAATCTCTTCTTTCTCTCCATCTTCAATTGCAGCAGCTTCTTTATCCTCTAGAGCGAAAATCTGAGATCTCTCTCCCTCAGAACTATCAATAGCTGGCTCATCTGTATATGAAGGTATTGGAACCTCACATGTGTCAAGAAGAATCTCTGGAGCACTCAGCTCTAGCTCGAGCTGTGATGAGACAATGTTGCTAAGCTTCATGTTTTTCTCAATCTTCTTCAACTCCTCTATCAGATCTCTTCCATCCTTAATCTTCTTCATTTCTTTGATTAGGACTGGCCTCAAGGGATCATCATCAGCAGTCCACGTGTACTCAAGGCACATCAAACTGAGCTTCTCTGTATCATCAAAGTCGCTTGTCGGTCCTTGCACTCGAGGAGTTGTTGGCTGACCAAACCGAGGACCATTTAACTCTGCTGGAAACATCTCTTGGTGCTGAGGTACTTGAATGGGAGCTGAATAAAACTCTTGTGCTGAACAATTTCTCTCCCTTCGTACCTAAATCCCTGCATATGATAGCTAGAAGGAAATGATGAGATCTCAGGGCTGTTGTTCCTATATGTCATATTTGGGTTCTCAGGCCATCTAGAAGAATAATTGTTATGGTATGAACCATGCTGTTGAGCAAAGTTCATACCAGAACAATCTTGAGTGGGAGAATAACCACGCTGACAATCAGCGGGTGTATGGCCGTCAATACCGCAAATCTGACATCTAGGGACAACAGGAGAATAACCATTGGAATAAGGATCATAATAGCTAGGCTCATCCTCTAAAACTATACCTTGCTGCCGTGCTAATTCATGCAAAGTTTGGGAGAGCTTACTCACTTGTTCTTGAAGACTTTGCATGCTATTAGTGCAACCATTCACCTGCCCATGATAATCTGAATAGTACGCCATGTCAAGGTGAAAATTGTTCAACTACAATCTGCACAAAATAAAGAAGAAACAAAGAGAAATACAGAAAATAACTAGAACAAGGGTTAGAGGTTAAAAATATGCACAAAAAGCAAACAAAGATCTAGTCTATAGCCTAACTCAATTGTTCGACGCTAGTCCCCGGCAACGGCGCCAAAATGATCAATGCAATATAGAGGGGTTTGTCGTTCTTTCCACAGGGACTAGGCGACAACTATCGAGGTCGGCTAAAGCTAGATCACAATATTATGGAGGATTTGCAGGAATTAAATCTAAACTATCAGATGTATCTTTTTGGTATTTTCAGTTTAGGAATTACCACAGCACAGCACACTGATTATTTAATTAAAGACACACAAGGACTAGCACACAACAAATATACATAAGCATAATTGAGATAGAGGCAGAAATACAAGACTAGCACAAACACAAGAAAAGCTAGAAGCTAGATACGCATGTACAAGCACCAAGGCGTCACACAAGGGCCTCACACAAGTGACCAGCTTTACTAGCACGTATACATACACGAACAAAAATTACAGACAACAGTTTACTTTAATATTCAACAGAGAACACTACCAAACTGAACACAACTTATTATTCTGAACAAATCACAGTCACAACACAGCAGTAGTTCACAAGATTCAGAAATTAAAGAGAGAGAGAGAGAGAGAGAGAGAGAGAGAGAGAGAGAGAGAGAGAGATGGGTCGAGTGGAGTCTCGGTGATGAGCAGCAGCTGGGGTCGTTGAGGAGAATCAGCAGCACGTTGGTCTTGGGGAGAGGAGCAGCAAGAGATTTGAAGGAAGAGCAGCACAGGGGCAGGAGTCAGAAGGTGCAGCAGCAAGAGGTGAAGAAGGAAGAGCAGCACAAGGCACAGCAACGAGCGGCCGGATGCGTCGGAGAGTCGTCGTCGTCGCCGATGAAGATGAAGCCGGTCGAGACGCAGGGGATGGAGCAACTCGTGGTGGTGGCGTGCTGGAGTGGTGGTGGCTGGTGTAATCGCGGTGGCGCGCCGCCACGCCTGGCCTGGCCGCGGCGGCGGCCGGAAGTGGAGAAGCTGGGGATTTTTGGAGAGGAAGCCAGGCCTCAGTTCGATTGGAAAACAGCTGGGATTTTATCCGATCTGATCTGGACATTATTCAGCTTGGCCCCTCCACTTCTCTTCTTCCATCACAAGAAGATCCCTGCTCTTTCCTGTTCAGGACTCCTCTGTTAAGTGATTGTTGCTGACAGGTCCTTGGACAACTTTTGTGTAGAATTTCAGTGCCTTTGCGCACCAATCCTGCAATAATGAAAGCAAGGCTGTAAAATAGCTAATGTAATGAATATAGCTTGTTAATTATTATTTCAGTGGCATGGTTGATCAAGAAATATTCAAATGTGAGTGAATTATGCTAATGATCATGCTTGCAATTTAGATACAAATGTCATGATCATCGTCGTCAACGCTTACCGTCGCCAAAAAAGAACCCACCCCACGTCATCTTCCACATTCCTGAATCGCCCCCATCGCAAGCTCTGCTCCGGCGACGAGCGCCGCCCCGGCTAGCCGCACTGGCCGCCCACCGCACGCCGCCTCCATCCTGGCCTCCTGGGCGTCAACGCCGCGTCCTCCGGCTCTCCTACGCGGCCGCCGAGCCAGCTTGCCGTGCGTCGAGGTCGCGTCCTCCGGCTGCCCTGCGCGGCTGCGTCGAGGCTGCCGAGTTGGCTTCCCATGCGTGGAGAACCCATCCTCTGGCTGCTCCCGTGCTCCGCAAGGCTGCGCCGAGCTAGCCTCCCGTGATGGTTCATCGATCAGGGAATAAATCGGGGAGTTAATTCCCTTTTGGGTTTGGGGCTTTCTCACCCGTGCCTGATGGTTCTTTGCTTTTTTTTTTTTTTGCATAGGGCAGTTTTATTTCTGTTAGATAGTTGCCCATCAGCACACAGTAGTTGCTCAACCAATTTGTTGCTTAATAATTGGTCAAATACACCATTTATTAATAGTTGCTCAATTATGTTACTTTGTTGCCTAGCGGTGTAAATTAGTTGTAATTTTTCCAGCAGAATCATGGTTAGAAAAATTGTGGTAGGAGGCAAAATAATTATGTTGTTCGATGAGCCAACTTTGTCAAAGTGGTAAGCAACTTTGGTGTGCAACGAGGCATGTTCACAATATCGGTAAGAAACTTCATAACAAATAAAAACAACTTTGATACAAGGCAAAGCAAGATTGATGTGCGTTGAGACAACTTCACAACAACGGTAAGCAACTTTGGTGTGCGATTAGGCAATTTGATTACAACGGTTAACAACTTTTATGCGCAATGAGTCCACTTCATAACACTGGTAATCAAACTTCACAACAACTAAAAACAGGTTTGGTACAAGGAGAATTCATAATGAGTAAAACAACTGCACATAATTTAAAATCAATTTCGGTACGAGGCGAAGCAATTTTGGTGTGGGTTGAGAAAAATTCACAACTGAGGCAAGCAACTTTTGTGTGTGCTAAATCATTTTTGCAACAGCAGTAAGCAACTCAACAACAATTAAAACCAACTTTGGTACAACACGGAACAACTTTGGTGCATTGAGCCAACTTCACAACAGTGGTAACAGTAAGCAACTTTACAAACAACTAAAAACAATTTTTGTACAATGCAAAACAATTTTTGTGTGCGATAAAGCAACGTCACAATATCGATAGGCAACTTCTGAACAATAATAGAAAATTTAATAACAACTAAAAAAATTAGCAGCTCATAACCAACCGTGGGCAATGAAAGTCGGGTGAGAGCATTAGGATCAGGAGGACGACGGCCAAGGCGTGGAGTTCTGTTAATGTGCTCAATGTCGCGAAGCTATTTTGATGGGCGTTGATGCAATTTCACAACAATATAAGCAACTTTGGTATGCGATGAGGCGACTTCATAACTGGTAAGGAGACTTCACAAAACACTAAAAAGCAAAAATTATAGGAGGCGAAACAATTTTAATGCATGTTGATGCAACTTCACAACAGGAGTAAGCAACTTTGGTACCAAGAAGCAAATTTCATAGCAAAAAAAGGGCGGTAATCAAGTCCACAACGGTTAAAAGCAAGTTTTATGCACACATAACCAACTTCTCAATATAGGTAGCCAATTCACAATGGTGGTAGGCAACTTCTCAATACAACTTCTAAATAGTGGTTGTTCACTTCTCAATGGCGATAGACAACTTCACAACAGTGATATGCACTTCTCAAAACCGGTAGGCAACTTCATGACATTATCAGACAACTTCACTATGACGATAGGCAACTTCATAATAGTGGTCGACACCTTGACAACATCATTATATGCAACTTACATCAGTGGTAGGCGACTTCTCAATAAAAGCAACTTTGATACAAGGAAACCAAATTTGGTGTGCGATGAGACCATTTAGCAAATTCAAAACTAAAAGCAGATTTGGTATGAGGCGAAACAATTTTGGTGTATGTTTAGTCAACTTCATAATAACAGTAAGCAATTTTTGTGTTTGATGTGTGATGAGGCATTTTCACAACAGCGGTAAGTAATTTTGGTGTATGATGAGGTGATTTCATAACATCGGTAAGCGGCTCCATATTTTACAACAACTGGAAGCGATTTTGGTACGAGGAGAACCAATTTTTGTGTGTTGGGACAACTTAACAACAGCGATAAGCAAATTCACAACAACCAAAATCAATTTTGATACGAGCCGAAACGACTTTGATTGGCAACTATACACTAGCTGTAGGCAACAATTTGTTGCTTATTTATGCTAATTTGTTGCCTCACATCTCATATTCTGATTGACTCGCTCAATTACGCCAGTAAATATTAGTTGCTCAAATGCCTCAGTGAGTTTGTGTGCTACTATTATAAAGTTGTGCACCGATGTTGGCAAGTTGCCTAGTGGTGTTTCGGAGTTGCTCCGGATTCCTCACTGCTGCTCCGAGCGTGATGCCCACATTCGAATTGCTCGCGTAGTGTGATGGTGCGGACCTGATGACGCCGTGAAGTTGCCTACGGTATGTAGTGATACTAAATTATGTAGCGTTGGTATTAAATTATCGCTTGAGAAGTTGCCTACTCGTACACAAAATTTTGCTTACCGCTGTTATGAAGTTGTCTCGGCGCACACCAAAGTTCATACGCCTCGTACCAATGTTTATTTTGATTTTTGTGGAGTTGCTTACCATTATTATAATGTTGCTTCAACGCATATCAACGTTATTTCGCCTTGTACCAAAGTTAATTTAGATTATTGTGAAGTTTCTAACCGTTATTCTACAGTTTCTTCATGGCATATCAAAGTTAGTTTGATTCGTACCAAAATTGATTTGACTTGCTTATCGTTGTTGTGAAGTGGCCTCATCACACACTGAAGTTGCTTAACTTTAGGACAACGATAGGCAATTTAATAACAATTGTTAGAGTACTCTAACAACAACTAAAAGCAACTTAGCAAGAACACAGAACAAAACGTAGGCAACAAAGTCGGATGAGAGCCTTAGAGTGAGGAGGACGTCGCGCATGGCGTGGAGTTCCGTGAATGCGGCCGATGCCGCGAGCGAGCGAGAGCCGCATAAAAGGTGAAAAATATTGGACGCTAGTGAGCGAGAGGCGCGGAGAGGGTGAAATATTCTAAGTAACGGCAAACAAATGGGCAGAACTAAGCAAATATCGTAAGATAATAGACAACAAACTAGTAGAATTGAGCAACTCCTGTATGTTATTAGGCAACAATCTTGTGTGTGCGAAGAGACAATTTCACAACTGCGGATAAGCAACTCCACAACAATTTTGTTTTTGTAAAAGTAACTAATATACACAGTTAGGCAACAAATTGATAGAGTTAAGCAAGTAATATATGAGTAACCTCATAAATGAATTCGTAGAATTGATCAACTATTGAAATAATTTAGGCAACAAATTGAAAGAATTAAGCAACTAATATATGCAGGTAGGCAACAAAATGGTAGATTGGAACAATTATGTATGTTTAATTTTTCCTTTCCTCCTTTTATTCTCTTCTCTCTTTCATTTCTTTCCTCCCATCTTTTTCTTCTCCAACGTGCACAAGAGGCCACCGTTCTGAAGTAAAGCCCAAGGGCACCATAGGTCTATTGCATATATAACGAGAAGTGGAAGGATTGAAATGCAAAATGGCCAAAGAGATAAGATTATCTCCAATCTTTCTTCGTCTTGTACTCTGATTCGTGAGAAAAGCTTCTACAGCCAGCACAAATTGGGATCGAGCGGCTCGCTGTCCCTCACCTGCAAATTGGCCCTCGAGGCCTCGCCGTCCCCCCCACCCCCTCCCAATCTCCTCTTCCGCCCTCCGCCCTTCTGCTCTTGTGGATGGCCGTCGCGGCTATCATAGCTGGCCGGAGGTGCTTAACTCGGCGGAGGAGGACCAGCTCACCGGGCGCTAGCAGTATGATGCGGAGGCGGAAGTGTGAGCGGCGCGGGCACCCGGCGGCGGCCAGAGCAGCGGGACGCGACGAACTCACGCGCTGGAGCCGAGGGGAACTAGCCGGCGGCGCGACGCGGTGGAGTGGAGGCCGACGACGGACGATGGACGCGCGCCGGCGGGCGACAATGGGAGCGGGGCGGAGCTCGCGCGCCGGCGGCTGGAGGTGGAGGCGGGGCGGAGAAACGGCCGGAGATGGAGGCGAGGTTGATGTGTGATTTGGGGTTCGTTGGGATGACCGACGCACGGTGCGTAGCTTTCCCTGTCCTCTGTCGTGCTCCGCGCCTCCACCGTGCTTCGCACCGCCGCCACGCAACGCCCTCCCGCTGTCGATTCGAGACGGAGCACACACGGGTGGGCGAGAGAGAGAGATGGGGGACGGCGAGTCCTGACAAAAAAGAGGAGATGATGCGGGCGCGACATGGTCAACTGTGGGGACGACGCGTATCTTGGCGCAAGGACGGACGGCGTGCGTGCGGCCGTTCGCTTCAACCAACCAGCGCGCGTGCGAGAATAAGCATTTGGGTCCCTTTTTTGTACGATCGAACGCATGTCGTGGACTGTCACGTTTTCTGTCTACGTACGTCATGTTGCGCGAGTTCCTCTTCCCTTTCCGTGCCCACGACGGGAAAGCCTCTCTTCCCTTTCCGTGCCCACGACGAGAAAGCCTCTCTAAGCCCACGACGATGCATGCTTTGGGCCTTTTCACGACGAGAAAGCCTCTCTATTCCCTTTTAGCGCTAGATTTTGAATTTTCTTTTGGCAATTACCAAAAAATAAAGAAAAAAACGAATATTGTTCAATTCCCTTTTTGGGCTAGCGATATTTTAGGGTTAAAAAAAGGGAGGGAGATACCCAATTCCTACTAGTTCAAAAAATTGGGACAAAATTGAACTGTTACTTTCTACTAGTATAAAACAATTGGGAACAGTAATGCTCAATTTAACCCATAAGGGAGGTTACCAACCTACTGGCCCGCGTGTTATCAACTCAGAAAAGGGTAACATCTGTTTAAATAAACAATTTAAAGGTTGTTATTCACTTACTTGTGAGTCACTAACTTGAAGAAAAAAAGAAGTAGAATTTTATTAAAAATTATAAACTAACTTTTGCATGAACAACTATGAAGTAATTTTTCAAAAGCAAAATCTTCTACATTAGGGGAAAAAAATGTAGCAGTTTTGCGAATAGCCTCCAGAAAACAGAATATTTTAGGGGCATCTTAAAGTACATCATAGAAGGCAAAACACATAGAGGTATTAAAAAAGGTAAAAACAGTATTACAATGATTAAGTCATTACAAAAAACATAGTTTCACACAAAAAGAGCCAAAAACAAAAGCTCTTGAATTCAGTAGAAACCTAAAAATAGGTATTAAAAGGTTCGCGGCATTACAAAACCTAAAAAACTGTTACTGACATACTTATAAAAAGTCTGCAAGGCAATCATAGTTCTCTGCTTCAGTACAAAAGCTAGAGGCATTACAGTACACCAACAGCATTCAACCCTAAAAAATCATTGCAAGCATAGCTATAGACTTCAGTGCAACATTACTGATGCAAAAAAAGACTGATTGCAAAATACATCATCTTCTTCTACACTGGGTTGATAACCTCGACCAGGTCAAGACGGATTGCTTGTGGTCTCGGATCAACCCTAACCATTACAAGAGTCCCTTGTCCAATGTTCTCCCCGCAACAAGTTCATTGATTCCTTGAATAAAAACAATGCGCCTATTAAGGCAGTTGTACACTCCCTGAATTTTGTGTTGGAGACCTCTCTTCCATAACAGCGATTTGCCCTCGGCTTGGTACTTGTAGCCATCAAGTATTTCTTCAGGAATTAACTGAAAAAAAGCACTAGTTGTCAGCATAAAAAAATTACTAGATTAAAATTGACACATATTAAAAAGTAGTGTCTGGTTTTGACTAACAAAATAACTTACCAGGCCCTGAGCAATCAGATTGTTTTCATTGACCTTGTGAACAAAGTATTTCATTTCAGTAGTTTTAACATAAAACTCTCCTACTTCGAGTTCACTCGTAGGTGCCATGCAGGCAACTTTGTGCAATGCGAAGTTGATAGCAGCCATTTCATGCTCTTGTACATCAAATATGTCTGAAAACACTATGTTGCGTAGAGCAGCTCTCACATCAGGGATCACAGGAAAAAGAACTGATAAGAAAAGAGAATAATTTCAGGTAACTACATGGATAGACAACAAATTTGATACAACAAAAAAATGAGATTGTGTTGCGATATTACCTGAATCAGAAACTATGTGTTTTTCTTGCTTTGTGTTGTCCACTATACTGTAAACAGCAAGATCAAATTTGATGACTTTTTCCTCAACATCTTGGTCCATCTCATCTTCCATATGGTTATCAGCAAGTTTGAAGCACACAACATCTCCTTGTTGTATGCCAAACATCCTAACCAGTGATTTCCAGTATGGTCCACACACAATTGTTCTTCCCCATCTCCTCTCTAGGTAGAGATCAAACGTGTGGTTCCACCTGTCAGTTGCAACCATCCATTTCCCAGCAGCAAAACTTCCTAGGTTGACTTCGCACTTGCAAGGCACATTCTGCATTTTGAAAAACTGAAACAATGAGTCATGTATCATTAACTTGTTCAATGAAAACTAAAATTATGAGTGATGCAGAAAACTTCATGTAAAATGTGACAAAAGGGGTTGCAAAATTACCCCTCCATTGGGGAAACCGTGCAGCATTACAGTCTCAAATGCAGTTGAACGCCTATCAGTGCGACCGCAATTTCGCACAGGTTGAAAACATATGGGGCATTGCAGTTCACCCATACCCATGTCCATTTGTGAAATCTGACAGCCATAATTAAAAATATGAGTAATACAAACTACAAAATTTACTACTTCCATCAACTACGAAAAAAACTAGTATAATATGTTACCAAGCCCTCCCTATCACAGGACTTACCAAGATAAAAAAAGTTTAAAAAATATGTTACCAAAGCAAGTAACAGGACAAAAAGGTATCAAATCTTATAAAAAACTAAAATTAGAAGATGTTACCAAGTATGTAGCACATAAATAACCAAGCTGAGTCAGAATCGTGTACATATCAAAAGGAGCAAGATTAAAAATCACACCGTGACACTAAGCATTACACACCAGGATGGAATTTGAAAAACAACTTGTAGAAGTTTAAAGTGCGAGCCTACTTGAGCATTATTACCAACAGTCTATACTGAATAGTTTCATAAATTAAATTGACTATGTGAACTGTATAGTAAATCTCGAAAAAAAACTAACCTTGTTTATAAAGGCTGATAGGTATAGATTAAGCTCAGATCTTTATCCAGACAATGTTGAATAAAAAATACCAAAAAGGACAAGTTTTTACCAAAAGCCCATCTTTATTAACACATATTCTTACATACAAAAGAAGACGCAAAAGGTCAGACTGTAAAATACAAGGGACCGATAGATACCTAAACATCATACTGACTACATATCATGGAGGAAGCTAAAACTTGTCACTAACTTCACACTAAACTAAAGGAAATGACACCCAAAAAGTGCATTCCTACAGCTCCCTCTCTAAAAGTTCACCCCTGCTGCATATATAAAAGGGGTTGATAGATGTAGCTAGCTTCACACTGAGTAACTAAAAAGCCCCTTTACCACCCCCTAGCTCGTTTGTTCTTAGAGTTTTTTTTCAATTGAGGAGAAGCCCCTTTGATATAAATCTAAACGCCTATAAATCTCGTACGCCGCATAGGCATCCCTAGCAGCATATTCTAGGTGCTTGGGCGGTAGGGGAGCTTCTGCCCACATGCTGTGCTCCTTCTCTCCAAATCCATCCTTCATCGTCTCATAGTACCGGTCAATGACGGCAGAAGCGAGATCCTTTAGTCCTTGCTTCTGGTCCATTGATTTTTCACTGTCAGGGTCCCTCCAAATTTCCTGGATGTCCTTGAATGCAGTTCGAGTGATGTACATGTTGGAACGGCCCAACATATTGATGTCTTGCTCAATGTCAACCCCAACGAAAATGTAATTCCGGTTTTTCATGAAACTAGAAAGCTTGTCACTAGTTTTATCAGCATTGCAAGCGTGATAAACTAAGCACTCCTCGTCAACACACATCTGGAGGGTAGCAGCCTTCTGTCGATAGAATCCTTTCCTTGTGTACTCGACATCAACCCCAACAATCTTCGTCTTGGCAGCGGCCAGCTTAACTTCAACCTTGTCAATCCATGCGTCAACGCTTGCAGCCATGTTAGTATAAACCACATTTATCTTTGTGAAGCCATGGCAGGAAACCTCTCTTTCATGAGTGAACTCCATGTTTTTGCAATCTGGAAAACTTTCCTATCATATATCATACCGAACAAAAAAAATAATGATCTTTTCTATGGTAAAAACTTCGCTAGAATCAACTGAATGCAAAGATCTTGCATAAAAAATTGTTACCATGGAAAATGGTAGAGTGCACATATTCATACACTAATAGGAAAGCAAAAAATTCAGGCAAACAAATATGTCAAACTAGAAAAAATATAGTACAATGCTACCAAGCACATGTCATTCTAAAAAAAGATAATGAGATATCATATATGTAGAACACACAAAACTCTGTGAAAAAACTGCTTTACGAGTTTCCGACCATATATAGATCAGTTACCAAAGTGTAAGGATCACAAATTAGTACTGGTGGGGAGATACATGTCATACTAAATTACAAAGTTTAGGGGTACACAGATTACCAAATCCATAGAATCAAATAACATACATTAAAAATAAAATGACTTTACTAAAATATACCGCTAGTGGAAAACTTGATAAGAAACTAAAAACCAACTATTTTGTGGCTACTAAAAAGTCTAGAAAAAAGCCAAGAAGGGGGAACCCTAGAATATTTCAAAAGCCAAAAAACCCTAGACAAAAGATCTACAATATAATGTGCATGTCCCTCAAAAAGCTTGCGATACAGTCTTTTGAAGAACTCACCACCTAGGAAAAGAAGAAAATGATTCAGTTGGAGACGATGGATATTCCCCCCTTCGCTTCCTTTGCTCGAGTAATTTGGAACCGGCGAAATGCTGCACAAAACAAAGTAGTAGATAAGAAAACATAGATCCGCGCCGGATGCGTGAAGATTAGAAAAGAGGAATAGGAAAATCAACTGGAGAAAAAGAAGAATCCAAAGGGGAGAAAAATGAATCAGAGATTACATTTTCGCAAAAAAAGGAGAAGAAACGAACCGTCGCGCGCCGTGCTCTCCGCCTGCTGCTTGTTTCCAGAACCGGTGCGAAACTCCACTTCCCCACCGCGTGGAGTGCTTATAACGGGCGACGTAGAATGTGGGCGCGGCCCAGTACGTGATCATTAAACGAGGCCCATTATGCAAAGGAAAAAAGAAAAGGCCATTAGGATAAAAAATAGGCCCACTACTTAAATAGGAAAAAAAACATGTTCCTCGTTGGTAGTTGCTACTTACCGCATCATAAGGGTAGGCCCGCGATGTGGTCGAGGATCTAAAAATCGCGAGACGTACTAGGCCCAACAAACAAATAACATGAAGAAACCACCAATGTTTGATAGGATAAAACTGAAAGAACAATAAAATTATTGAAAAGAACAATAAAATTATCAATTAAAAAAAGGGTTGGAGAAAGAAAAGAAATTGCTTACATTCGAGCACTGTTGCTCATTTGAGAAATCACCAATTTTTTATGGGGATAAAAATGACCCAAAAAAAAGGTTTTCGAAGCAACGAAACATGGGTCAGAATAAAAAATACTCGGCTTATGCCCGACGATAACCGGTCAACACAAAAAATCGATAAAAAACCCACGGATAGATTCAGACTACTATAAAAAATTATCAGGTCGCTACAAGCCCGCGATAACAATCGGTCATCGAGATAGCGTTTGTGTTGGCAAAATACTCAATAACCATCTATTACAAAACACTTCTCTAAAAAACTGAACCACAAATATTACATCAGGCTTCAGAAGATGACCATTTTCTCTATTGAATCTGGGCTACTGAGTTCATTGTCTTCACGTGTATTCCCATGGGAGTAACCAGGTGTCTACAAAAAACATTGAAAAGAGAAAAGACAATGTTACCAACTATGTATTCAGATAGTTACCAAAAATGGGAGGATACAGAAACCAAAAGGACTGTTTTTTTTGCCAAGGTAAAAAGGAAATGATAAGAATAGTACCTTCAGGTCGTATGGTATTCCCTGCATGTCATTATCCATGACAAAAAAAGGTGGGTAGATGTATCAATTAAAAAGATTTAACAACCATGGGGGAAAAATGTGGAACTATGATGATTGTACTAACATGTCTATCGAGAATTCTCTTTGTTTCAAGAGGCATTGCTTCGTTGAAAGGGTGAGCTAGCATGTAGTACGTGAGTATTTCACGGATAGGCTTCGCGTGTTCCTACAAACACACACAATGAAACCCATAAAATAAACCAGTCCATCAAAAATGCCTAGAGAAAAATGTTAGCATGTGGTGGTTGGAAACGTAAGTGTAATAGAAAAAAGAAATGCAACGCTTACTGGTTCAAACCAGAAAGTCCTGTCAGCATTGTAGTCGCATATCATTTTCATCACGAAAACACCGCTATCACCACTGCATTGTGATATAAAAGAAAACCAAGAAACATAGTAAAAATCAATCAGAAAAGTATTGTCTTCCAAAAAAGAAGCATATGTGGCGTCTATGTTGGTTAGAGAATTCTGGCATGTGGGTATAGAAAGTATATGAACAAACAAGAAAACATTAGAGAAATGTTGGCACTCTTACTCCCTCTCAGTAGAGCAGACACTTTGGAAAACTGTTTCTATGTTGTCTATCTTGATAAGAGAATGCTTATCCTTGATCAAGTGAATCTTCTGTTCTGTTTGGGTACAGGATTTGGAAAATCTGTTTCTTCAGGTTCACAACCAGTAGGTAGTAAAACCCAGAATTATATAACGGCAGGTGTACCTTATAAAAACAAGGATAGTTTGCGTTAAAAAGATGGTTGTAAAAAGAAAGAAAATAGCAATCATGTGAATCAAACAAAAGAAAAGTTAGTAAAAAGATGATGTTTATGTAGTAAACAAGATACGATAACCTAGCAAGCAAAGCTGCCAAAAAAAGGCAAAAAATATCTTTTAAAAATGACTAGTACATGGTTTTACCAAAAATATAGAGATACTATTTTAGTTACCATGTATACAAATCACACAAACAACAAAAATATAGTCCATGGTGTTAACAAGAAGTGCATGGCAGGACAAAAAAAGGTTAAGCAAATCTTATGGACTAATTATATGATAAACTTACCAAATCCATAGTGTCAAGCATGAAACCCAGCATTCCATTTGATAGTTGCACGGATAACTTCCCTGGACTCTCATGGTCCTTTTGGAATAAAGCCTTGCAAAGCATAAAATAAAAAACATATATACATAAATTAGAAAATCAATCACGAAACAAATAGTAGTATTTGATGGATTAGCAAAAGGCACATATAAAAACAAAATGTAAACTTCGATGAATGACTTACAGCTACTTGACACTCAAAATAATATCTTTTCCAATGGCCTGATGTTAGGAGATCAAGCTTCCTCTTCTCTGAATCTTCAACCATAACTGCTTTGCCAAGCATGTTCATCACATATGAGATGACCTTGCCATAGACTTGCATGCTCAAACCGAACACTCTATGCTCAACCCAGGTAGTGCCCATACGTACAACATGGATGCTGTGGATAAAAAAACAAGAGGGATCTACCATTAAACATATTGTGGCCATGAAAAAACACACGGAAGAGTAGATAAAACTGCGACAAAAATATAAAAAGGAAAAAATATGGATAAGGTACTTCGCTTACGTTTTAGACTTGACAGTTGGGAATCCTGTGAACTATGTCACTGAACACTTCCTTCTCGACCACACTAGATGAATATGATAAGGCATAGGATGAAGGGCTGATCTCATATATACGAACATTATTCAATGGTTGTGTTGCAAACTGCTGGTTCAGCTTCTTTAGGTAGTACTCCTTCTCAGTTTCAATGTTGCCTCGTAAAAAACTTCGTCCGGAATACCATAGTCCCCCCCAATATTAAAATTGTCAAAGTTTGCAGCCCTGCATGGCGTCTCCTGTAAACTAGGACCAGATGCTGCCTGTCCAGTAGCATGCCAATAACCTGTAGCATCTCCTGTATGAACTGGTGGATTTTGAAAATAACTTGTACCATATTCATTCAAGCCTCTGCAAGGTTTGTCAAATTTTGTAACCCCGCATGGAGTCTCCTGTAAACTAGGACCAGATGCTGCCTGTCCAGTAGCATGCCAATGACCTGTAGCATCTCCTGTATGAACTGGTGGATTTTGAAAATAACTTGTACCATAGTCATTCAAGCCTCTGCAAGGTTGGTTCTTGTTTTCTGGAGCTTCACTGTGTGGGATGTAAGCTGATGACTGTCCAGCATCATGACTAGACACTACAACCAATTCAGCAGGAACTGGTGTAGGTTGAACATCACTGTTATAATGCAGCATCCTTGCTCTCTTCTTAAGCGCTACACAGTTTACTGCAACATCAGTCGTCGACATCGAAGCAAGGCTCCTTTTCTGGTGCTGTGTGTGCTCGACAGGACTTGAGTTGAACAATTCATTGAAAACTTCGACTCTCTCTTCTGCAGAGCAAACATTTTCAGTCAACAATTTCCACACTTTAGTCTCAGCTGCTGCCCCTTCCAAAAAATAAGAAACTAAGTCGATAACTGGTGGGGTGCTTGGTACTCACTACTTATTGAACCTTCTGTGGGAGCATTGCTTCTAAGATGTGAGGATGCGTAGGAACACCGGTAGATCTGAAAAAGGTAAAGAATCAATGACTTCACTCAAGATCTTCATGTCAAAAAAACTGTAAGCTTCATCATCGATCGTGGGTACGGGGAGCGTGAATATATATGGAAGCTCGACTTTACCAACACGCTCAATGCATGAGTGTTGTTTCGACACATCATTAGAAGATGCAGCCAAATTTACTCCCTCAGTTTTCTCCCGTCCTATCTCGTGATCAATGCTACACTGGCCTTTGAAATCCAGAGCACATAAATTGGGTTCGACAGAGTTTGGAACTTGAATACCCAAATCAGACACAGGGGCCTGCTGCTGCGCATTTTTGATTTGAACATCACATTCAGACAACGGGACCTTAAAATTCGTTGCTTCAATTCGAAAACTGTGACCATTGGTGTTCTCATCTATCGAACCAGACGCTGGCAGCAATTTGAAAACATTGATTATGTTCTGAAAGGTATGGTTTGATTGACTGAAAAATATCCCTCTGCATCTTCTCTATGATGATAGGAAGCTCATCAACTACCTACAGGTTCGAAAAAAAAGAGGAGGCAAACACACGTAAGTATAATGCTAGATGCATGAAGTAAATTTTGACTTTTGAAAAATGATATATATGAACCAAAACTTTTTCCGTACCCGTTTATGTTGATGCTCTGGACAAATTGATAACAAAAATGTCAGGAGGTCGTCATAAGGTTTACTGACTGAGACATCTGTTTGCATAGCAGTTGGTGTGAAAGGGGTATCTGACAGAGCTTTAACCTGCGGAAAAGAAAAAGGAAAGTCAGCAAACTATATATCTACAGAAAAAGATTCACACATGACAGGTTTTATAAAAAACATGTCATAAAAAAAAGATCGGCTCTCCAATTGAGATTCTAACAAAGTAGTGTAGAAGAAAAAATAAGAAGCATCACTGACAGTACCGGGAGCTTTCCATATTGAAGATGCTCAAATGATACACAGTCCAATGATTCGAGATCGGTAACCATCTGAGAGGTCAAACTGAAATCCGAGGAAACTTAAACTTCAAGTGAATTGGCACTATATCCACGTTTAGAAACTCCAAGTATATAATCTGAAAAAAACATAGGGGGATTGAAAACTTCATTCATTACTTAACTTAAGGTGCGTTCATTGGATACAACACATGAAAAAAAAATGTATGGAAATGAATAGTGGAACAAAGGATAGCATATTACCGCCATTGATAACAAATTCCCACCAAGAACACTCGACTTGCCATTTCGGTGAGCATCAATGGAAGTAACCAGTTTGTCAAGAACCGCAGCTGAGATATCAAATGAACATATATTCTCTGGTTCCCTGAATATATGAAGATATTCGGGGCTAACAGCGTGGCTAGAAGGACACAGAAAAGCTGTGATGGCAAACAAACCAAAAGCAATTTTGAAGGATACACCCTCTAACTGTGGAGTTATGAAAGTGTCCAGTTCGCTAATTGTTGGGAACCTGCCCTTGCATTTGGTCATGTCAGCGATCAGTTCCCTTAAATCCTCATCAACTCTTTCGCCAATATGCATGCCTCCAACAGGTGTCCCCAGAACTTTGTGAATGAAAAAGGGAGTAATCACAACTGCAGGTCCATTAGGAATATTAGGGTTCTGGTTTGAGGATCAAAGATTGGTATGATATAGCGTATTAAGCTGCGGGGCAGGACATCGCAACAGATTCCCAGCAAGTGCCCAAATCCCATGCTCCATACTAAATCTTTTTTTTAAGAAGTTAGCCTACGGATCAATGCCAAGAACTTGGGCAGGGAAAACTTTGTACAAAACACATTTAAGAAAAAATTATAGAGAAAGATTAGTAGTTATTCAGTGAATGTATTTATGCAGTACTACCAAAAAAGGAATGTTCAGGGTATAAAACTTAATGATAGCTGTACTGTATTAAAAAAATCACAGAAGCTACAACCTGAAAAAGGGATTCTACAACATTTCCAAACTCTTTTATATGATACTGAGACAGCATTACATGCATTAAAAAAAAGTACATAGTTGCATAGGCTATATAAGATAATGTGTAAATCCAAAAAACACAGTTAACAAAAGGAAATGGATTTAACATGCAGTCCGTAAGGTGCAAATGTTGCTTAGCTGTGCAGTCATGTAACGCCCCAATTTTGGAAGCTAGAAAAACACAGTTTTTATAGAGCCAAAAATCAGAGTCAACAAAAACTTTTTGAAATACTTCATTAATGCTTGTGTCTTACTTCTGATTTCTCTGTTTGACCTTGTCTGCTTTGTTGATTGAGTTAAAACCACTGAAAACACTAACCTTTGAACTCAACTAATTTAGCATATCATTTAATTTTGGTGATCATGTCATGACAAGAATTATCCATACATCTTCTCCAACCTTATTTTGGCCAACCTCTTTTTTTCAAAGATGTTTTGATTTTAGCACCAACCTATGGACCTATTATTTAAGAAAGTAAAGTATTTCCAAAACTACATGATTACCAACTATGGAGGTCTATATAATATCTCCTATCAATTTCCAACTCAGTATTTTGCAAGTACCAAGATCCTTTTTCAAAACTCCTATTTTCAACACCTTTTGAAAATGATACAAGTGGGGATATATTACTCCTATATTTCTCTTTATCAAACCTTTTGAAACTATCAAGTTATGAGTCGAGATACTTTTAAACATCATCTTGTCATGGTTGTGTGTGATTCACTTTTTCACAAGATGATGATGATGGTTATGGAAGATTATGGTGTGGCAAGTTGTTGTGGTTTGACTTGTGTGATCTTGGTGGTGATGACAGTTTGCTTGTTTGTGTTAAAAAAAATTGTTATTAACTATTTTCAACAAGACTAGAGTTGGTTATTAAAATATTTCGTGAACAAAAGTGTTTCCTAAAATCTTGAGATAAATCCTGGCATGCACATGGTCTTGTGTGACCTAATTGAACATCACCACCACCTTGCCTAATTCAAGCTCTTGAAGAAACATGGCAAAAACCTTCTCTGGACCTATCTTCTTCTCTGTTAAAAGATACCCCATCTTGAGCCTCACCAAATCTTTAAGTTTGGTCAATTTGGAAATGCACCTTCATAGATCTCATCCAATCCATCTTATCTTGACATCCAAGATGTAATTTGAACCTTTCAAATTCATTTGCTTATCAATCCATGTTCACTTTGTGGCCTAATCAAAACAGTGACCATAACTGCAGTATTTTATAGCCTTTTGGCAATTTTGTTTTGACACTTAAACCTAGCCTTTATGGAAATGCACCACCACATGATCCATCCCTGACACCTTGTCTAAGAATCCAAATCTTTTGCTGAGTTTTTATTGTTTCACACTCTTATTCCATGATGGTTTTGTTACCCTCGTGATAACCATTTTCTGGGACTTAGAAGAATTTTCACCAAGTGTAAAACTGAAGTTTCTGAATCTGTATTTTTATTCTGTTTTTGGCTCCATGCAAAACCATACAAACTTCTTTATTAATAGGTTTATTTGTGACCTCTGTGATCTACATAGATAGTACTCCACCATCGCACCTTCTTCCTTAATCCTTTTCGTAATATGACCTCTTGTCCTTGATGGTTTTGATGCCACCATAACAACAGGTGCTGGAAACTGTTAAGACATTCAGTCCTTACCAGCATGAGCCTGCGCTCAAATCATTTTGTTTAATTGAATAAAAATGTGTTTCTCCAAAATTATCGAGCAGAATAGGACCTTCAATTCGCCTGCAACTTTGAAACGAAAATAACAGCATTTCAGGACTTAGAAATTTCTCTAAGTACCAAACTCTGAATTTTCTGAACCTGTTATTTTATACCCTTTTTACCTCCTTGCAAAACCCTGCAAAATCTCTTATTCCTTCGTCCATTGTTGACCATTGTAATCAACATAGTTAGTACATCACCCCTAAATCTCTATCCTTGATCCTACTGTCCATTTGATCACTTAACCATGAAGGTTTTGTTACCTTCGTGTCATCAGTTTTCTGAATTTTCTGTCAACTTCTAAACTGGCCCAAATCTTTTCAAATTCGTTTCTAAACCTGTAGACTTCTTACCAAACCATACCTAACCATCCCAGTTACTGTCTTGGCACGTTATTGCGTTCCTTTTTGCTGCAGAACCGAGAGAGAAAGAGAGGAGAGTATGATAGCCATGGCAATGATGCATGCATGGCCTAAGCATTCACCACCCCCTCCCCCTCTCCAACCTGTGGGCTAGCACGCATGTCTGCACCGTATTACACCCCTAGACAGCCCTCTCCCCCTCGTTATCATCCCAGCACCGCAGCAACCTCCAATCAGCTCCCTGACATTTACTCGAGCACCTGGCGTGCAGAAAAGACCATGCCTCGAACCAGGCGAGCCAAAGGGCTCCAAGCCTCTCCCTCGCATCCAAAGCCCGAGGCTGGGTGCCCTGACGCTCCTACACCGCCCACAGCAGCCAATCCCTCTCCGTGCACCTCTTCACTCGAATTCGTGCTCGGAGTCCACCGTGCACCACATCTCTCTTGGATATAAGGCCACAGGCCGTCTCCTGCTCCCATTTATTGTCCAAACAACTCCACACCTCCATTCTCCCACCCCTAGGCCTAGCTCAAGCTCTCTCGTCCCCTGCCGGCGAGGAACGTGAGATGTCCTTCTCGGTTATGCGAGCTTGCGTGGGAGATTGCCGGCTACTCCGTCCCTCTTTTCTTTCCATCTTTACACCTCGTGTTCCCCTTGTTGTACTCTTCCTCATGCTTCCCTTCTTCTTGTCCAGGAGACCATGGAGCCGCCGCTGCCATCTTGTGTCCACCACGACGGACGACATCGTACTCACCGCCGTCTCGGAGCACGCCGGCAAGAACTGCAACCATTACCAGCTTTCACTTGACCTCTAGGTTCAATCCAGACGCTCAGCTTCGGCCTTTGTAAGCCCTAGGTGAGCCACACTCAAAAAATCCACCATTGTTGGTCCTCTGCTCGCGTCCCAGCGAAGGAGATGAAGCAGCCTCGCACCACCTGGGCAGGATCCAGCAGCCTGTGCGGCCTGGATCGTTTAGATCTGGCCCATTTTAGTTTTTTTCTGCGTGTTTATTCTTTCTCGGGCCATGCTGTTTCTGCGCTGTAGCTTTAATTCGAAAAAGAATAGTTAAACTCTAAATTTGTGCAAACCAAAAATAACAGAAGTAAAGCAAAAAAGTTTAGAATCATGTCGAACTTGCATATCTGAAAATATTAATTGTTGTGAGCATGGAAAAATTACTGTGCTGCATGGTCAAAATCAAAGAACTATTTAATAACTTGAGTTATATGAATCCAAAATTAGGAATCCAATTGTTAGGAATGCTCGTGAGTGTAGTTTTCTTTAGAAGTTAACCATTGTGTTTGCGATGCATAGATTTGATTTGGCATGTGTTTAAAGTTTGGACTAGTAGGGTTTTCTAGCATTTATGTGATTTTTTGTGAATGAGATTTTAAAGTGAATCCCATTGCATTAGCTTATAGTACTTACAGGGAAACATAAACCTGGCTTTGCTTAAATTTTGGTTGAACAGAACACCCTGGACTTATTAAACTATATAAAAATGGTTGTTTTCTGCTATTAAAAGTGATGAAATATGTTGGTCCTTTATGAAAATGATGTTATTGTTGTTTGTAAATTGTTGTGGTACTGAAGCACATTTATTATTAATACCTATAATATGTTAGTACTGTTAGTGTTTAGGTGAAGAAAAATTGAAGTTAGTTGTAGAATACTAAAAGTGCCTAAGTAAATAAAATGATTTAATCATGCTTGTTTGCATACTTGCTTAATTAGTAAAATAGAATTAACCTCTCTAATAA